>JAPKLY010000138.1:794358-811381 GCA_026898435.1 Prunella vulgaris | reverse complement strand
AACGAAGTATGGGTTTTTCTTGGTACTTAGGTGACATTATGATCATATCTCTGTTTCAGCGTATATCAGGCAATTTGTGGCATGTATTTAGGAATTTGTTAGTAGTTGACAGCTCTACTTGTTTTCACGCAGTCTCGCCACCACCGTTGTAACACACACCACTGCCGCCACTCCTCCGTCTTCTCCGCTCAATCTTCCTCCAAATCACAATCTTAGGTTTGTTTCGATTTTTTTTTAAAAAAAATCAATGTTAAACAGTTCTTAAGGCATTAAATAATTTTTTTCAAGTGCAAATTGGGATTGGGCATCCTCGTGATTAATCTTTTGTGGGTCAAGATAATGATTTTGGGTAATTCGACGTGGCTGAAGAAAACGCAAGTGCGATCATATCTTTTCATCTATTTCAAGCACCGGATTCTTTGAGAGTAGTGGGAAACGCAATAGCTTTCGGTAAATAATCAAGCGTTACAGCTGAGAAATCTTTCCCAAATACATATGCATCTGAGAATTCGTAATTCCCTAATTCTTGAAGAAATGCTTAAAGGTTTCAGAAATTACAGCACGAAATCGAATGGAAGGGTGGATTTGAGGGAGCTTAGGCCCATGATTTTGAAGAGAATCGAGGAACGTGCCAAGGATTATCCCTTCAAACCCATACTTCCTGTGGCCCGTGAAGTTCTTCAGGCTCGAAACACTCTCTATGACGGTGTATCTATCCTCATCGACCACATTCCTGTATGGGCTTGCAGGTAAATTTCCCACTTAAAAAAAAAAAGAATGTTGGATTGTTGCTACTCTTTGTGTTTTAACAAATGCTTTGATTGAATAAATTTATTATGGGCATTGTTGGAGTGTAGATTTGTCTTTGTTCCGAAGTATTGGTTGCTTCATTATATGCAATATTTTCTTGGATATAGGGATGAGGTAGGAGATCTGATCAACATTTCTTGGCAAAGCAATGCCCCCATTATGGCTGTCATGTATTAGGAGTGAAATTGTCTTTGTCCAATTCCAGAGAAATTGTATGGAACCTTATTTTGAATGGAGGTGGCCCAGGAAAGAGATAGAGATAGATTAATTAAGTGTGATCAGACTTAATTATCCATCAAATCTTTTTACTTGTGTTAGTGGTCATAACTGCTATCTCTAGTACATAAAGGTTACTTGCATTCATGTGAACTAGAGACGGAAGTTGGTGATTGTTTGGATTTATACCATTTCACACTGATTGCAGGCTAAAATTTGATCTATTAATAAGCTGGAATTGTATGAGTTCCTGGTAATGATATTACAATACATTTTATGGCATCATTCTAACATAAAAACCTTGGTTTAGCTTTCATGTGAGTCCTGCAACTAGTTGTGTAGATTTTCTGGGAGATTGTTGTTAGATAAAAATGTTACTTTTGTCAACTGCAAACGTAACTAAACATTTGGTGGCTTCAACCTGAAGTTAGAATTCAGCTATGTTTTAATTGCTAGACTTCTTAGGATATTGATGCCCCAAGAAATTATATCATTTTATTTGTTAAATTTGTAGTTGCATAACCCGGATGTGTCATATATGTGAAGGCTCAATTTTAGGATTCACTCTTTCAACATAAGTCCAACTTCTTCCATCCATTATCTTACCATATTCTTCGTGTGTCATTTCTGGTAAACTAAACACTTAGTTTTCCTGAAGTTTGACTGCACATCATGTGGTATGCTTGTATGATACACAAACTAACATCTATCAAATCTACATATTTCTGTAAATCACTCACTTTCTTTAACTTCTTCTTTTTTTTTTTTTCTTTTGACAGGCACTGCCCAGAAGTTTATATAGGTGAGTGTGGTCATTTGATTCGAACTTGTCATGGTCATCGTCATCATGCAAAGAATATGGTGCATGATTGGCTTAAAGGGGACGTAAATGATATTATAGTGCCTAAGGAAGCTTTTCATCTGCACAAAAAGTTTCAAAAAGAAATCAAACACCATGAAAGATTTAATTATCAGCGCATTCCTGCAGTTTTGGAACTTTGCCTCCAGGCAGGGGTAGATTCTAATGATCAAAGTGTAACCCCAAACAATACTATTATTCCTGAGTCATTATCAGAAGATGATTTGAGATCAGTAGGTACAAAAACTCTGAGGGCATGGGAGACACTACGTTCTGGGGTCCACAAGTTATTGTCGGTCTACCCAGCAAGAGTTTGTAAACACTGTGGTGAAGTCCACGTGGGGCCCTCAGGGCACAAAGCTCGAACATGTGGGGTATTTAAGTATGAGAAATGGCAGGGTAATCATTTTTGGAGAAGGGCGGAAGTTAACGATTTGGTCCCTCCGAAAATAGTATGGTACAGACGTAGACAAGATCCAGTAGTACTCATCGAGGATGGACGTAATTATTATGGCCATGCTCCTGCTGTTGTTGATCTGTGCAGTAAGGCTGGTGCATTGGTACCTAACAAGTACTTTTGTATGATGAAATTGGCGGGCATGCCTTATCCTCTCTCAAAGAATCCGGTATATGGTCATCCATTCAGCTCTAACATTAGTTGGAATCCACTAGATATATGAAGATTCAATATTGCTGGAGTTCATAGTTGAATTGAATTCGGAGCTTGGAGTACCTGGGAGATTTAGATAGGTTATGGCAACATAAATTTTGACAGGAAATGAGATTTTACATGCGCATTTGATTCTTACAGCTTGCCTCTCTTTGGAGGAATTTATGTTCCTCTATCATGTGGGTTGGAATCTCTTTTGTACCCTTTTGAGAGAGTGAACACTTGAGTCTTGAAAGGCCAGACTGTTAAGTCAATTGGGGAAATAATGTTTTCAACCCTGACTAAAATGTAAGAGCAAAGAAGTAGTTCTCTTGTAATTTAGTAATATTATTATTATTTTAGTAATAATTTTTTCCTAAAGAAAAGATGGCATTGTCTTACACGTTCAAATACACTTTGTTTTAAAGTGATACAATTTATAAATGCAAAGTGATACATTGGGGCATATTTCTGGTTTAAAGAAAACGGCTTCTAAATGAGATGAAACAAGTTGGTTCCACTTCCACCTAAAGCTGCTCATACTTGGCGATTGATTACTGATGAAGACTAACTTTACTAAAATGGGGTATTTTCAGCAACTCAGAGGTGATGAAAACACATATTCATTGAATGTGTTATCTGATAATCACCAATTGTACTTCATTCTCAAAATCTGAAGAAGGCAAAGCCATATTCTAAAGGAAAGAAGAGCTATCCTTGCTGCTAAGTGTGGTATGGTTACATGGGAGTTGGTGTTATCTTTACAGGTGGTGATTTTTAAGTTGTGAAGATAGTTGATGATAGTATGTTCAAAAGATCAGCTACCTAAATTGTTATATGTAAATGTCTAGGGATTTGGCCTTCTCAATGAATTTCTTGTTACAAATTTCATGTTGCATTTTATTGATTTATCTTGCAGAATGCGTTCATCAATATGTAGTTGAAAGATGCAATTTATTGTTTTTTACTCCAATAAAAGACTTCAGAAATCAAGGAGCCATACAAGGTTACAACACTGCATTTCCAGCTTCGATAAATTTAGACCAAACTCAATCAAAGCATAACTCACGCTGCATAAACCCCCAAATTGATCAGGCTCAGTCACACCATATCAGAAGACAGCAAAAATTATTTTCCTCAACACTACCAAAGCGCTCAGTCACTCTTGATATTGATACTGAGTCAATTAGTTCTACCTTCAAATATTTAACAGGCAGGCTCTATGAAAGCATTAAGTGACTAATTGAAACAGAGTTGTCGCTTTCTGATGCGATGGATCACAATAGACGAAGTAACATAACAAATTTTCCAAAAACATTGAAAATATAAGCAATGACACAAAATTGAAAAGTAGAATCCTTAAGAGGCGGCATGGGTGTGGCCCTCCTCTGCAGCTGCTTCAAATGTCTCACCAGCTACGAGCTCTGGCACATCATCATCCTCGTCTTCTGGGGCCACAGCATCACCAGACGCTGTGCCAGCAGCAGGTGCCTGCTTCTGGAATTGCTCTGCTAACTTCTTCAAATTCTCCAAATTATCAGGTCCTGAAGTTATTTACAAGGAGATTCGGTGAGTTAAAATTCTTGGAGAAACTAATCAAAACTAGATAACAGAAACAGAAGCAAGGAATAAATTAATACACATACCCAATTGGTGAATGATTTGAGGAAGAATGTCTTGCAATTCTGCAGGGACCACAAAAGATACAAGTTAATACAAGTTTCATAACCTTTATGAGTACATGACCAAGTAATAGAGAATAAAGGGATGACCACTAAAAGCAAGATGCGCAAATAAAACAAGTAATAGATGGGTGACTCTACTCGTTCGTAGAGGGGACCGAGGGTTTGGGGCAAACATTTAAGGAAAGTATCTGCAATGCATTCGATGTGACATAAGAGTAACAATAAGCACCGAAAAACATGATTTCATATGATGATTTATGAGAGACCTGCGAAAAAATTTTCTTTAGAGCAAAGCAGCACAAAGAACACCTTAAATGTACGAACTGAAGCACTAAGGCCCATAATAATAAGTGGATAAACATAGGTATTCAAATACAGGAAGGGTGACCAAAGTACTCTCATATTTGATATGGGTTTTTTCTTTCAATGGCATCAGATTTGGAAATATTATTTAGTCAAAAAAAAAATACTACTTACTCTTATTCTGAGGAGTACCACTAACAACCCAGGTATTGGCTGCAATAGATGCTTGAACTGAAATTCAATTAAAAAACGAACATTAGATGAAATAAAGTCCATAAGATAAAATTGAACTCAAACAGACAATTTCACACCTTTGGGGTTTATGAACTGGATAACCACATCTTCCTTGAAAATATTGACTTCCTCTATTGCTGGTATGGCATTCACTCCTATTCTTTTCAAGGTACTCTGTAGTCTTTTGTCATCTGTTGTGGTTGTCTTGTGTACAGCCTTCTTCTTTCTGCAAACATAATTTAATTGTGAAGAGAAAACAAAGTCAGATATCCTGATCTAATTAGTGTGTGTTGGAGACACATGTGAAATACTCTTCTGCAGTCCATCTAGAAGACTTTAAATTTAAAATCTATCAAATTTATCAATCATAGAAAGAACATACAGTTAAACAAAGTTGATCTTTTAATAATAATGAAACAATACCTTCTGACGGTACCCTTTCCACCTGTGCGGACAGAACCCGCCATCTTCTTTAGTTTTTCCACATTCATCTGTGATAAACAGCTTGGAGAGTAAGACAATAACTCCAAAATAAAATGTATCATGTATTTACAGATATTTAATTTCATAAAAAAGTGTAAACAAAGAAACATTTTAAGCGAAATCAAAATAATACATACTCCCTGAAAATTATAAAATCTACAAATTTAAAGATAAGCATATACTATGTGACAAAATGTTCAGCTCATGAAAACACAAGTCACCAAATTGAATAAAACCATGAGAACAATAAAAAACTCAAAATACTATCTGCATTGTAATCTACAACCAAAGCCACTGAGACCCGTCAGAGAATGAATAACACACATGAATAGCTAAAAAAATACTATACAAAAAAGAATAAAAAGTCACAGTTTCAGAGAATATAATTATCAGAACCGCAATCTGATGAACACGACGTTAATTCAGAAACATACAACGGGTCAAACTGCTGGAATTTAAAAAGAAAACAAAAATAATACAAAAAAACGAACCAAACGGGATACTTGGGATTAAAAATCCAAACCCTAAATCCCAAAACAAAAAACGACCACATAAATCCACAACACAAAACAAATTGAAGAAAAAAGGATCTAACAACGAAGCCTCTAGCATTTTTCCCGCAGACGCTTACAAACACAAACGCGCACAGAAAACCCCTAAAATCAGTCCGAATTCAGCAAAATCGAAAGCAAAAGACCAAATAGCAAGCTGGAAACTACACGTAGCGCAGCGAAAATCATAAAAATCAGAAGAAGAGTAGAGCAATTACCTCTGCGAGGTGTGAAGTAGAAGAACTGTGAAGGAAGCCGAGGGGACACGGAGTAGAGTGAGAGAGATAGGCAGAGGATAAGGAAATGAAACCCTAGCGTCTCAGCTCACCTAATATACAGGGGAAATGAGGGGTAGCTGAGGAATTTCACAGGCGTAGCTCAGGGTATTGCTGCCCAGGTAATTTCACATCTTTGGCGTGGGCCGAAACCGAATATGAAATGCAAAAGCCCAAGTTAACAACTTGTAATTCGGATTTAAAGCCTTAAATTAATAATAACTAGTGTTTTACCAACCCCTGCAACTTATTTTTAAATTAATTTAATACTCCATACATTCCAAAGTTATTTACCTCTTTTTTTTTAAAAAGGTCCGTCCCAAACTTATTTACTCATTTCCATAAAATGCATGAAGAAATTACACCATTTTCCACTATCTCTCTCAAACATCTTCAAATTACATATTATGGCATTATTTTTACACAAAAAAAATCATCTACTTCAATAATAAAACAATATGGACTTCTAAACACTCAATCAAAAATCACTTTATCACTTTAAAAATACTAATAAATAACTACCACATTAAAAAATATTGACAAAAGCAAAGGGATAAATGACTTTTGGACGGTCAGATTATTATATACTTTTAGTATCACTTTAATTGGTATATTATAATTAATCTTTTAGATATTAATTGATAACTTAACAAATCTTTTTTTAATAAAAAATATATTAGTAAAAATAAAAATTTTAATATTTATTGTCATCCTCAAAGTTCAACTGCAAAATATCCTAAAACTTAATTTTTTCCATTACAATTTCACAATTTGTTTTTTTAAAACAATACTTATTAAGCATAAGTGATTCCTTTTTTTTAAAACACGCGTATAGCAGCTTGTTTTATTTTCCTAAATAAAAGTAAAACGACAACAACCATTTGTTAAATAAAATAACATTCAAAGTTTAAAAGAAAAACAATGTAGGAAAAAAAACAAATCATAAAATAATTCAAAAAATCTAAAAATTTCGGAACACTTCTTGAAATACAACATTCTTTGTTGTATTATGTTCAGAACTGTCATTATTACACAACATAATCCTCAAACCACGTCGACTGGTAACCCTCGAAACTGCAACATAAAGCTGGTCATGGCTAAACGCTGGTTTCTTAATAAATGCTCCAACATGATAGAATGATTGTCCTTGGCTTTTATTTATTGACATAGCATACGAAACAATCAACGGGAATTGTCTGTGTGTAAACTTGAACGGTAACCTAGTATCGGAAGGAGTCAGTGACAATTTAGGTATCAATGCTAGTTCACCAGCGCTCCTACCAGTAAGAACTTTACCTTCGATCAATCTATCACTCAACCTAGTGACCACCAACCTACAATAAAAAAATTATAAAATTAATCTTAAAAGAAAGGGTAAATATTTGTAAAAAAATAAATTTAATTAAATATAAAAAGCTTATCTGGTTCCGTTACATAATCCCCTCGAATGATCTATATTTCTCAACAACATAATAGGAGTTCCAACTTTGAGATTAAGTTCATGGTCGGGCACTTGATATCTCTCAACTTTGAGATTCTGTTGAACGTTGTCACTATACCCACGTGATTTGATGATGTAAAAAAATAAATTTAATTAAATAATTATTTTTCCACCAAATGGTATTTCACAGTGCGATGGATCAGAGAGCTGCATGATATCTCTCAATAATGTATCTAATGCTTCAATACAATACATGTGAGTCATTGGAGCTTCATCCCATATTTTGAGTTTGCACTTAATCAAAAGTTCAGCAAGATGACTACCTTGTTTGATGTTACACGTAGAATCTTCCAGACAATTGATTGGAATGCAAAACCTAGAATGCGTTGTACGTCCACCAGGAAGTAAAAGAGATGCTATGCCACTCGATGCTACATTCAATACAATCTCACCTTCAGATCGTAATGTAGAAGATAGTGTCCTCTACAAAAATATTTTCCCAGTACCTCCATAACCGTACACAAAAAACACTCCACCAAAATCCGACGACACGGGTGTAATTATTTTATCAAAAACAACACACTGCTTTCATACTCCAATCTCAGGTTAGCTCTATTATACGATAACTCAGTCAAAATCATCCTATAACGTGATGTTATACTGGTATCAGCAACTGCCATAGGCATACCATCAAAGTCATGCAAACCTTTACCAAAAAAACGTAAAAATATTATCGATTTCCAAAAGACAACAGTTCTTGATCGCATCATCCGACATTCTTAACTCTAGAAAAATAAGAAGCATTAAAAAATCATAATTTAAAAAATCATACATAAATTATTAAATTATATTTTTTAATAATATACTAAACAATTACAAATAATATATATAAATGAAAATATTACACAACAACAAATATAAAAGGAAATTTTTTTCTTTCAAAACACTTAATATAATATAATTATATTATTATGATTGATTATATAATACGCCTAAAAGATAAATCATGCAATAAATTTTGGTGGGGAAGAATAAGGAAATTGAGCGATAAATAATTTGGCGGGGGAAATTAAAATGAAATAATTTATAATTTTTTAAAAAAATATCTGGATAACGCATTATTTTTCTTCTCTTGTACAAAATATCATCAGAACAATATTTCCAACACTTATCCCATATTTCACCCGGATTATTTAAAGATCCGAAATTGAGAAGAGTAACAAAAAGAGATCTCATCGAAGATGCAGAGGCCCATAAGCTTGCCTGTTCTAGTCCATCAACATACTCTCTATCATCGTCCAACAACTCTCTAGCAAAGCAAGCATCACGAAATGTGGGATAAATTGTTCCTCTAAATTTTTTTATATCATCAAAACACGTAGGTACAGTGACAATGTTCAACAGAATCCTCAGATAATATGCCTTACCAATACCAGGTGGATCATAAGAAATACGACCAACTGAAAAACCCCTCTGTCTTGGTTCCCACTTCCTTGTTTTTCTTTTAAAAACAAAAAAACTGAGGAATTTGAGCATATGTCAACTTAGCAGCATATATAGAATACTTATTCAACTCAAACCAAGCTAAAAACATGTTAGTCTTCACACTCGGTCTGTCCAAAACAGAATGCAAAGAATCGTTGTCCCTGAACACAACATTCTGTTGTTCTGGTAGAGGGAATGCCACGTTCAACAGACGGATTCCTGTAGTTAATTTCAAAACCAAATAATCCACAAGCAGCTTCACAAGGCGAAATATACCTACAATTATAATACATCTTGATCTCATCAATATCCGTTGCATGATTGGACTCCCCATTATTTTCATCAAAAGTAGCTGTCACACGATCATGACCCTTGTTGATATACTTGAATAAGTATTTAATGGCTCTGGATTGATTGCACCATTCAACATTAATATGCGCACTGTATTTCAGGAGAAGATATCTGTTATGAGGAACAACAAATCTGTTGTCCAAAATAACACCCTTTTTTTCACGGTTTTTGCATCGTCCCTACGCCTATAAATAGGATATCCATCATCATCAAATGAAATCTCGGATGAAAATTTCTTTGGAAAGTGCTTTGTACATTCACCTTCTTCAGAGTAGCACGGAGAGTACTTAAAAATTGGACCACAAGGACCATGCATCATAAAATCACGGACAGCTTCAAAGTACTGCTTATCATTCGACTCATCTGGTAATTCAACTGAAATTATGCGATCAATATCATCACCTGAAGGATCATCGTTATACTTTTCTAGAAATACCAAGATATGTGCACGAGACAGTCCACGTTTTTTAAACTCCACAGTATACAAAACTGCAAAATAACGTATAAATTTTAGTACAAATTTTTACATTTAATTTATGATTACATACCATTATTATAATATAATTTAATTATAAATAAAACTGTATGCATACAAAAAAAAATTATATATATTGTACCTACTTTAATTTTTCCAAATATTTTATTTTGATGAATATCACGAATCAGTGCATCCAATTTGACCATAAAGATGCGACATACAATATCAGGTCGATCTTCGGGATTTTGACCTCTATGCTATATATAATGAACAATTTCTGGCCATTTTACATTGCACGTAAATGTTATAAACAACTGTGGATAACCAACCCAACGACAAATAGCCATAACATCTTGGAAATTCTGCATCATGTACCTCTGACCTCCAATAAACGAAGGAGGCAAAACAATGCGCTTACCAATAGCTCTTCCTTCCCTCTCCCCATTCAAATAAGCATCTTCAAGACCGATATACATATCACATCGAAGTTCCTTCTGATGACTTTTTATGTACAAAAGCCTTGCAGACTCAACCATCGTATATGCATCCACAATGAATGTTGTGTCAACCTCTTGCAAGATAGTAGTGTAGGAGGCTCGTCATTCCTTTCCTGAAGACGATATGCAAAAAACTCTCTGATGCTAATACCAGTCCTTTGTCCAACCCTTCCCAATGCAGATTGAGAAAATTGAATATCTTCCATGTACCCATCCTCACCATAAGGAAAAAGAAGAGGATATTGCAAAGCAAGATAAGACGGGTTCAACTCTGTAATACGTTGCAGCAAACCAAAATATGTTTGAATTATAATGTCACGGACCCCAATAGTACTGTCAAGATCACCAGTAACCACAACTGCAACTTCTGAAACTGTAGGTAAGTTGTGAGTCCTTGGAACGTAGCCTCTACTTCTAATTAATTGCATAGTTACATTTCTGTGACCAGAGCTGAATTTATCTCTAGCATATCTAAACTTCTGAACCAGAACATTGTTATTGTCAAGCATCTCTTTTAAGTCGGATACAATCTCAGTTTATATTGTATTTATATTTTCCACTAACCTGAATATATATATATATGTGTGTCAAATAATGGGATGTAACTAATTTGATTAAAGATAAAATAATACGTAGATAACATTTTTAAAAATTAAAAATATCTCTCCTGACAGATCGAATCTTGTTATATATTTCGTTATTTGTGTCATATATGTAGAGCTGGGCATACGCTGGGGGATCACGACCACTTGGAATCAAACTACCCAATCTATGATAATTCTGACCATGCATTCGAAACACCGGGGTATAATTGCCTCTATTAAAATTTCTATCGATTATTCCGCCTAAAGATGTAAAAGAAAACATATTGTTGAATGAACGAATGTTATCTAAAAAATGTTTGCTTCTATCACTTTGACCCCATATCAAATCTTGAAGAAGTAATGGAGGCTGAGGCATTAGAGGTAACTGAATTTTTCCTTGCATACAACACAAAGAAAATTTTAGAGATAATTCTTTTTTTGTAGATTTCAATCGTTCATCAAACCAAAACATAGCACCACAAAATTCACATCGATGTATAGGATCACCAATATCCCAATATTCGATATCTGAAATAAATAAATTATAAAATAAGCATTTAATTTAAGAAACTAATAAAAATACAAATTTTAAAAAAAAGAAATGCTAGTTTAAAAAAACTTAGTAAAAAAATATGAACAAATAAATAAAACAACTTACAATTAACTTCATTATCATAACAAATAGAATCGTCGGGATCCAACTCAATTATCTCCGGAATATCATCATTATCATGCTGCAGAACATCGTTAAATATTGACTCTCTATACCTTAATTCTTCAATATGAATATCATCTATAGCTAAATGATCAGGAAAAGAAAATTTTCCGACATTCTAATCATTAATGTGCACATTGCTAGATCCATTAACTGCATTCGACATGAAAAAAATAATTATATACCAAAATAAATGTAAAATCACTAATAATACTCATAATAATAAATTGTATTAATAAAAAAATTTAATAAACATAATAATATAATACGAGTATCATTGGTAACATCGGAATTTTGTTGTTTTGCATACATTTCCTTGCTTGAATTATCAAACTCATCTCCAAATACATAACAAAAAATTGATGACGAAGCGGTGTTTATAAGTCCATTAATTTCAAAATCGTTATTGCCTACACAAAAAATTGAAATATAAAGTAAGTATGTTAACATTTATGCAAAACAAATTTTAAAAAAAATTGTAAACTGCAAGTTTTTTTTTTAAATATCACTAAATAAACTTATTAAAATCAATCTAAAAAAAGTACTTTGTCCTATATAAATAATATTAAAATAATACGTAAACAGAATAATTATTTGCTTCAATTATCAACATAATGTAATATTTGAAAATATCAGTAAAATTAATAAATATAATAATTTTGGAAGGTTTATATGTAAAACACAAATAAAGCAGTTATGGACTTGAAAAAAATTGGTCTAATAAAAAATTAATTACAAAAAAATATTAATTCTAATGACATTTATTCAAAAAGAAAAAACTTGGGATAAATTTCCTGAGTGCATCAACTTCGGTATTTTTTTTTTTTTGGATGTGTCATATGTTCATCACAGGACCTTTAAAAGCAGAGTTTTTAAATTTTCCAACAGGACAAAAAAAAAAATGCTCCATGTAACCAATTAACAAGCCCAAATAAAATATACCACACAAAAATTAACCCGCCCCATCCCATATGAAACTCAACCTCAAGCCGCATGCATCAAGAATCGTGAAATTAATGCACCCATAACTAAAAATTAAAACATAAAAAGTTACAGGATTAAAAATGGAATTGGCCAAAGATACAAGACTAAAAACGTAATTTAATCGTTAATCAAATAATAAATTATTTTAATAAAATAAATGTTCACGATTTACCAGTAAAAAAATATTATACATTTTAAAGTATAGAAAACATAAATTCAAATTTAATAAAATAACATACCTTGTGCATTATCCTAATGTGGAGATTGATTATGGTTGATAAATTCTGAATTTAGTAGCTTCCTCATAATACAATTTCAGCTCAAAAATAAAACAACACAAAAAAGTTAACAAAATAATAAAATAATTTAAGATTATATTATTATTTATTAAAAAATAACAGACAATCATGATATGACGGAATCAGTAAAAAGATGTAAACATATATACAACAAATAAGAACTGAATACTAAAATTTCATGTTTAAATATTGTTTAAATGCATATATACAAAGGAATTAAGAGAAAAGTAATGCAAAGATTACTCAAATGATATATTATTCAATGCATATTAATGGAATTATTATTTTTCAATCAACTAATATCCTACATCCTACATAGAAATATCAAAAAGTGAAAAGAAGAATATAAAAAATCATTAGAATACATTAAAATAAAGAAAATTAAGGACGAAAATTTTGAATTTTTTGAACCTATTTTAGCTACTTTGATGATAAAATGATTGTACTTGGTAAACTTAAGGGAATAATTCTAAAGTTGAAAAAATGTTAACATACTCAAATCAGAATTAGTGGTTAAAAGAAAAAATATATTTTTATACCATTTTTAATAATGCATGTGTACAATAAATTTACATTTTTTATTCTAAATTTTAAACTAAAAATATTATTACAATAATATATACGTAATTGTATATGATGTTGGTTTAACACTTGTTGTATTAACATTATTAAATATAATTTCAATATACTAAATACATTATTTATGTATTACATTAAACGAATAATATATTAAATCATAATCAATAACTCTTGAAACATTTGCTACATAATTTTATAATAATTAATAAAAAAAACATAATTGTTATATTATTTAGTTAAATCATTTTATTTTAAAAAAAATACTATACAAATAAAACAGCTTAATTGAAAGGGATGTTCTATTAAACATCTGCTACATAATTTTGTTGATGATAAATAGTGTATAATCCTGGTGTCAAGTACACAATCCAACTTTTCAATTTTTATGAATTTCATTGTAAAAAAAGATTAAAAAAAATATTGATACTCATGATTTAATATTTGTTGTTAAATACATATTTCTAAACATACCCATAGTTTAATATATGATGCATACATATAGTGATGAACTGAGGAATATATTCTTATAATAGAAAAAAAATTAGAAATTTATCCATATGTTTGATTTATTCTATAAAAAGCAAATATAGAAATAGATGATAGTACAAAAAAATGAACCGTATGCATTTCAATACATCATTGATAACAAAAATTTGATAAGAACAGTTAATAAGAATTAAATATTGGATGATGATCAATACCTTCTTTATCAGCGCAATATGTTGTCGTACAGAGATTTCGTTTATGCATCAATTTAATGAGAAGATCTTTAAAGGGAACTATTACGATGCCTCATCCAAAATAATCTGCAAATATAAAAATGATGAATAAAATACATAATACATAATTGTAAAAATTCACTTAATGATTATTTGCATTCTAATTAATATATCATGTAATACAAAAAAATAACGGATAAATTGCAATAAAATAGTTTAAATAAAATGTAAGAAAAAGTGAATTATATAAAAATATATATGAATGAATAGATAATAACAATAGTTAAGCACTTTATAGTAACTCACCTAAAATGATTTGATGATGAAGAACTTCATGTTTAAATGGATGTGTAGAGTTTGAGGAATTATTTATACAAAGGAAGATGATATTGATTTATAATTAAGAAAAGTAATGCAAAGATTACTCAAATGATATACTATTCAATGTATATTAATGGAATTATTATTTTTCAATCAGCTAATATCCTACATTCTACATAGAAATATCAAAAAGTGAAAAGAATTATATAAAAAAGCATTAGAATACATTAAAATAAAGAAAATTAAGGACGAAAATTTTGAATTTTTTAAACGTATTTTAGCTACTTTGATGATAAAATGATTGTACTTGGTAAACTTAAGGGAATAATTCTAAAGTTGAAAAAATGTTGACATACTAAAATTAGAATTAGTGGTTAAAAGAAAAAAAAAATTTATACCATTTTTTAATAATGCATATGTACAATATATTTACATTTGTTATTCTAATTTTTAAAATAAAAATATTATTACTATAATATATACGTAATTGTATATGATGTTAGTTTAACACTTGTTGTATTAACATTATTAAATATAATTTCAATATAATGAATACATTATTTATGTATTACATTAAACGAATAATATATTAAATCATAATCAATAACTCTTGAAACATTTGCTACATAATTTTATAATAATTAATAATAAAAAACGTAAATTATATATTATTTAGTTAAATCATTTTATTTTTTTAAATACTATACAAATAAAACATCTTAATTGAAAAGGGACGTGCTGTTAAACATCTGCTACATAATATTGTTGCTGATAAATAATGTATAATACTGGTGTCAAGTACACAATCCATCTTTTCAAGTTTTAGGAATTTCATTGCTGAAAAAGATAAAACAAAAGGAAATTGATACTTTTTATTTAATATTTGTTGTAAGATAGATATTTCTAAACATACTCATAGTTTAATATATGGTGCATACATATAGTGATGAACTAATGAATTTATTGTTATAATAGAAAAAATTTTAGGAATTTATCCATATATTTGATTTATTATATAAAAAGTAAAAATAAACATAGATAATAGTACAAAAAAATGAACCGTATGCATTTCAATACATCCTTGATAACAAAAAATTTAAGAAGAACAATTAATAAGAATTAAAATTTATAATCTTAATATTATAAATTTCCTTCAAGTATTTGATTTCTCGGTAAGCCGCATCATTTTCAGCTTCTTCAGATGTCCCAAATAAATCACCATGTACAACATGAACATCATCAATGTCGTTGAGATAAACAATTGATCTGGAAATAAGTACATGCTCCGTTCCAATCTCATTAGTATCATATAAAACTGATAAAAAACCTAACTTCATAACCAATTCACCAAGAATTGTCTTAAAATTAATAGTAAAAAATAATTTGATCCATAATATAAAAAATAAATAAAATAACACAAGATACGAAGATGATAGGTTTGGATGAAAGTAAAAAAATTCTTACACAAAAAATAAAATGAAACCTTGCTAATGAGAATTAAAAAAAAATGAATTAGAAACCTCTCTTTAAATAGATGGTAGATCAAAATATAAAGAGAAAGTAATAAAGTTGTCATTAATATGATTGGCAATAGAATAGCAACCTACTATTAATATGGTTTATATGAGTATTTATAGAGTTAGAATGTGATGATAGGATATAATTATGGTGTGAATTAATTACAATTATAAAAAGGGTAAAAAGTAGAAAGAAGAAAGAGTGATTGGTGCAAATGATTGGACGATCAAGATCGATTTAGAAAAAAAGATCAACGGCCAAAGAAGTTTGGAGCCAAAACCAAGAGTGGTAAAATAGCTCCTATTATATATTATGACCCACATACTTCTTTATCCTTCGATTTAATAGCAAACCTATATAAAAAAAAGATTTATTAACTTGTGTTGCTATTTAAAAAATTCTAAAAATTTTGTTTGAACATAAATAAATCTACCTCTTTTTAAGATCAGAAATCTCCTTAATGTCATCACCAAAAATAATCTAGGAGGTATTGAAGGAATTTGATATTGATACTTGATCTGAAAATTAATGTACGATTTTTAATATAATTTCTTTTAACAACATAGACATTTATAAATAAACATACCATTAAAAACTTTTGGTCGAAACATTTTGAAAATAAGTACAGGTGGAGTTTCATATCCAGATTCGTGCACTTTTTTCAATTCATCAATGAAATCACCCCAAAGGGAAACTTTCAACAGCAAACCCCTTGTATTAATCATATATTAAAAAAAAAGTTAAAATTAAATAACAAAAAGAATTCATAAATTAATAAACATAAAAAAACAATAATTACTTACACAATGTCTTCAATGGTCAAATCCAACAATTTTGTAGTTCTTGACCCAACTTGTCTATCAACAACATCACCAATATAATAGACTCGGCCTATTACATCTACATAATGACAATATCAAATTAAATATTTAAAAAAATGAAATAATTATAAATTTTAAAAAGAATAGTCATACATAAAAATAAACA
>JAPKLY010000138.1:709949-772356 GCA_026898435.1 Prunella vulgaris | reverse complement strand
CTTGTTTGTATGAGTAGTACAATCAATTCCTTTAAACCCAATATCTAGCTTCAGAGCCACGGGCGGCACGCAACTATGCCTTTAATCGAGCGAACGAGTGGACTTGAGCGCAGCTCGCCTCAAAGCAGGGACTGCTAGGATTTCTCCCAACACTCTCTCATCACCCTTCACAAAATATTCTTTCCCCTTAATACATTTAACTTCCTCCACCAATTCAAAATGAAAATTCTCCATAGCATTTCTTTTCCACACCTCACTCTTCAACTCATTACAAGTAGAAATAGCATTAATATGCTCTCTTGGATTAGTTTCGCTAGTTGAAGGAAATTTACCCTTGTTGATTTGTGGACTCAAAGACGAAGCAATTTGCCCGAGTTGATATTCCAAGCTCTTGATTTGACTTGCTTGTGAAGTATACAAGTCATCAACTCTCTTGTTTGTTTCACTATTCATCTTTCTAAACTATACTTCAAAATTGTCTAACTTCTTCAAAATCAATGTCAAAGTGTCCTCCATGCTCACTTTCCCTTCATTATTAGGTGGCTTAGACCCCGGATCAATCCCGGGTGGCAATTGAATTGCCCCCTTAGGATTAGAATACGAAAAATTCTCATGCCTCCTATTCGGGTTGTAAGGAGGGTTACTTTGATTTGGATACGGATCTCCTTGTTGTCTAAAATGTGGAGCAACGTATGACCTTTGATTATTTTGGAAAGAATTGTTGTATTGAGGACGACCCATGTAATTCACTTCTTCTTGAGTAGCGGTAGTAGGAGGAGGAATACTCTCGACAACACTTACTTGCATAGGAGCTGGAGCTTGATTTTAGTTTTGGCCTCCATAGACCAAATTACACACATTTGTCAATCTTTCCTCGAGAAGTGCAACTCGATCACCCGTTCCACTATTGGACTCTCTTTGAAAAGTATCATTTGCAGCTATGTTCTCGATGATCTCGTTCACTTGACGAACGGTCTTAGTCCAAACCGAGCCTCCGGCACAAGAACTCAAGTAATTCTTGTCTCCTTCATGCAATCCAATTGTGAATGTCAAAAGTATATCTTCATCCTTCAAACCATGTTGAGGACAAGCCAACAATAAGGTTTGGTACCTCTCCCAAGCACTTGATATGGTTTCTCTCGCCTTTTGTCGAAAATTCTTTATCTCTTCCCTCGCCTTTAACATTTTTTATGGAGGGTAAAATTTCTTGAGAAATTGTGAACTCAACTCCTCCCATGTGGCTTCTTTAGGGCTCATTGATCGGATCCATATCTTAGCTCTTCCCGTCAAGGTAAAATTGAAGAAATGGAGCTTCTTTTCATTATCCGACATCCCTTTGTATTTGATCGTGTCACATAACTCCATGAAGTTATTGAGATGAGCATTTGGATCTTCTCGATCACTTGATCCTTCGAAAGGAGACTCCTTTAACAACTTCAAAAGATTAGTATTAAGCTCAAACTTCTCGGCATCTATCGGTGGTCTCTCAATACCATCATAATGCTCATTAACTCTTGGCTCAAAGTAGTCTCGGAGTAATGGTTCATTATTTTGCAGTGGGTTTACAATTTGTGGTCTTTGGTGTTGAGGTTGTGGTGGGTATGGATAGTAAGGATAATTATGTGGTGGTGGTGGATAGTATGGTTGGTTTATTGGGTAATTTGGGTAGTTAGGATATTGAGGTGGTTAGTATGGTTGATTTGGTGGTGGATAAGGTTGATATTGACGTGGTATAGGTTGTGGTTGTGGAACCTCCCTTTGAGCCAAGTGATCCTCACCTTGATGCACTTGTCCTCTTAATGGTTCCTCTTCTCTAATCTCATTTCGAGCTTCATTCATTTGATTCTCCATGTTCTCTCAATTCAATCTAGCTTCTCTTCTTCTTCTTCGTAGGCTCGTTTCAAGATCTAAATCAAAGGGTAATAAATCTCCCCCTTGACTCCTCGTTTGCATATACCTACAAGAAAACGAGTATCAAACTCTCACAATAATAACCAATCAACAATAAAAGAAACAACAAACAACCAAACAATCTAGCCGTCTCCCCGGCAACGGTGCCAAAAACTTGTTCGGTGTAAATGAGTCCTCACACAAGTGTACGTGTTCGCTATTAGCTTGGTAAGCTTGACCTAGTTTTAATATATATCGAACCCAAAGGAGACGAGGACTTGTAAGGAAAATTTGCTGTTTCAATTGGCTAGCTAACAAAGCAATTAAGGGGAAAGGTATCTATCGTCTACTAATGCATCAAAGAAGTAAACTACCTATCACCTTGGGTTGCAAAGTGAGCAAATGTGAGAGATATGTGCTAGTGTACTATCCTATGTTTCATGGAGTGAAGCATCACTTTATCATGCAATGAGATTGTGTATAATCAATGGGCAAGCAACTCCAACATGCAAAAGGTTTTCCTAATAACATATCAAAGCCTCTAATTGTTCATCCAATTCACTAGAGATAATTCTCACTATCTTAGGAATTTTATCAAACACTTGATATGCATTGGCCTTAATACAAGAAAGTTTAGGAAAATAGCTCTACTTTCGCAAGAGACTAACTCCCTAATGGCCCTTATTATCATCTACACATGCAAACATTCATACAATCAATCAATGTAGAGAATTGATCATACAACAACTCAAAGCATTCAAAAGATCAACATATCACTACACTACTCCATAGAAATCATACACTAACACATAAAGGAATTAGCTCATGGCTAATTGAGTAAACATGAGAACAATTAAGCTAGGAACAATCATCATTAAGCAAGAAATGTAAAGAGATTTACCTATTACAATGAAAATTGGAAAGATACAATTTACCTCTAAAATGCTAACTAGCAATCCGACAATGGAAATTGAAATTCAATCGGTGAGAATGTAGCCTTAGATCAGACGAGAATACAGGAATTAACGGATCAACGATCAAAGCGGTAGATCAAAAGTTATCTAAGAATTTGTGAGAAGAAATCTTAAGAAACCCACAAGTAACTACCTCTCTCTCTAATCTAAGAATTTAACTATGATTATGAACTAATGTGACTTGGATGCCTTGAGAATCTGATCCTTGGAGTATTTATAGTGCCCACAATGCTTGGTCAAAAATGCCCTTCATTAAACGCGCGAAAAGATGAAACAGCCCTTCAAAAATGTGAAGTCCGGGGCATCACACGAGTGTACACAGTCGTCGCACGAGTCCAGCTCGTGTGATCACTCGTGTGACCCAACCTCACACGAACCAGAGCCTCATCGCACGAGTCCAGCTCGTGTGATCACTCGTGTGACTCAACATCGCCCGAACCAGAGATGTGTCGCACGAGTGCAGGCTCATGGTCACATGAGTCTGGCCTGGCTGCGCTCGAGCTCGGCCTCGACTTGTCCGATCGATCCTCGATTTCCTCGTTTTCTTCATATCTTGAGTTCTAGAGCTCCGATTGACTCGATTCCTTTTCCGTTGCGACCCTCTCTTCGAACTCTTCGACATGGTATATCATTTGCCTCCATTAGATCAACCCATAATTTCTGGACTTTTACGAACTTGCTCTTCTCTTGCCGATTTTTGCTCGTTTTCACTACAAAACACAACTTTCTAGCCAAAAAGGGTTAAATGCACAAAGTATAGCATTTTAGGGTCAAATATGAACATAAACACATCAAAACCATGTAGAAATGGATGCAAAAACATGCAATTATGACCCTAATCAATTATCTATTTTAATTTTAAGTTACTAGATTAGATATAAAAAACAAAATTAGTAACCCACATATGTTCATGTAGTATACATTTTGGGAATGCCGAGACATAGTATAACATGTAAGGTATTATAACATTAACATATTATCAACATAAAGTCAATAAAAAAAAAAAGATACATTATAGGAATGCTGATAAACAACGATTATTGAACAATTGTCTATCTTCAAAAAGCGTCATTGTTAAAAAGTATTTTACTACAACAATTTTCGGACCGTTGTATATCTACATTGTGTATTACTCCCTCCGTCCCTGAAAAGATTGCACACCTCTTTTTACACACTTTTTAAGAAAAGTGTATAAAAAGTAGAGTATTGAGGGTGATGTGTAAAGTTATATTATTAAAATAATGAAATTTGTTGGATTTAGTGTAAAAGTAATGAAATTTTGTATAAATATGTGAATATTATGAGGATAAAGTTAAAGTAGTTATTTTCATTTATAGGGTGTGCAAAGTGTTGTGGGACAGACCAAAAAGAAAAGTGTGCAAAGTGTTTAGGGACAGAGGGAGTAGTATTTTTGGAAAAAAATTACTGAAAGACAACGAGTATGTAACCATTGTATATCACAGTTATCACTATAAAAGCGGCGCTGTAGAAAATTTTATATCTTCATCAAATGATGTTGTATAAAACTATATACTACAATATATATTGTATGACCGTTTGTAGTAACATATATTACTAGATGATTTTTATAATTAACACTTTTAACTAATTAAAAATAGCACTTTATATTATTTTGAAATAACACTTTTATAATTTAGAAATAGAATAACAAAAAGAAATTTAATACAATTCAATTAAGTAATAGGAATTAGACCTAACACGATTCCAAATAGAAAAACTTCAATCATTTCAATTTTTTGAAAAGGAGAAAAAAAAGGAATTTTTCTTATTATTTTCTAAATTTTTTATTTAATGCATATTTCTATAATTTGTTGAATGTTTTAAATATATTTTTATAGTATGATATATCAAATTAATTTTTTATGACTTTTACTTAAAAATATGAATTTAATTATTTTTATTAATTTTTTAATATATGAGTTGAATTTAAAAATATATTTTAAAATAACTTTATTAACTACTAATATTATATTTTAAAAAGAAGTATTTGAGATACTCACATATATATTATTTTTTAAAATTGTAAGAAATATCAATGTGTAAAAAAACATAAAAGATTAATTTAGATTTATATTTTAGCCTATTTCACATTACAATTATCAATTTCCGAACATGCAAGGAAAAATACTACTAAGATTTTAAAACTTAAAACTAAGTTGGGCTTTTCTACGGTCAGGAAGAGGTTTCGCCCTTCCTGACATCAGTAAACCAATAGAATTTTGACAAATAATATTACATTGCCCTAGGCGACATAGTTTCGCCCTAAGCCAAAAAAATAACTTTTAAAAATTAGAAAATAAAAATTATTGAAATAACCTTTTATAATTATTTTTTTTCTAATTTTTAAAAGTTATTTTAATTAAAATATTATTATATCTTAATATATTTTAATCAAATTAAAATTTATGTTTTCAAAATTAATTCTTACACCCATTGCGACCGGGCCCAGCCAGGCCTGAGCCCGAGTGGCCCGACGGGCCTAGCGGGCCGGGCTAAATAGACTCGGTTCTTTTCGGGCCTGTATTTTTTGGGCCCATATTTAAAATACCCGGGTTTCAGGGCAGGATGTGCCCAAAAAATACAGGCCCGAAAAGAACCAGACCTATTTAGCCCGGCCCGTTAGGCCTTTCGAGCCACTCGGGCTCAGGCCGGGCCGGGCCCTGTCGCAATGGGTGTAAGAATTAATTTTGAAAATATAAATTTTAATTTGATTAAAATATATTAAGATATAATAATATTTTAATTAAAAGGATAATTTGGTAATTTTAATTTTATTTAATAATATTAATTAATTTTTTTAACAGTGCGATCGCCTTATGCATAGTGCAATCGCCCTAGTGCAAAGTGCAATCACTTCAAAATAATATTGTACGTTAGATTATGAATCTAACGGTATTTAGGGGGTTTACTGACGTCAGGAAAGGCGAAGCCTTCCTGACCATAGAAAGACCCAACTAAATTAATGGGATTTCAAACATTAATACTTAGACATTTTAGAAAACAACTCTTTCAATTTATTATAGTACAATATCTTTTGATCGATTATTATGTAACAACATTGACTATTATTTAAATTGACACTCTTAAATATATTTTATTTGATACTTTTAAAATTGCACTTTTAAAAATTGAAAACACATTTTAACTAATACATTGAATAATTTTCAATTTCCTCCCAATTTTTCAATTTCACGCTTCAAAAAACGGGGGAAAATCTTGCCCTAGCACCACAGTCGTTCCATGAAGAGGGAAGAGCACTGCGATTCTCACGTCCGCCGCCGCAAGATGGAAGAGCACTGCGATTCTCATGTCCGCCGCCGCACTTGGAGAATCTCACCGATGATTCTATGAGTAGCGTCGACCGCGTAGTCACCGATATTCGAACCAGGCAACCCATTTCTCTCTCACTCTTCCTTCCGCCGACAAGGTTCCCCTCTGTATATATTCTCCCTCGTTGCCTTTTGAAGTCATCATAAAATTCAAAATATTTTGTATTCCCACATTGGTAAGTGTTATTTGCTGACCTCCATCCTTTTGCCGGACCAAATTCAGAGTCTCGGCTCTTATCTGGGCATCATCATCATTAGGTAACTCCATTTTTCTCCAATTATTATGTCTTTATATCTGGGTCGAGATGTTCATGTTCCCAATTGCCTTTTTTTTTTTTGTTAGTTTTGGTATTCAGAATTTGTTTGAATATTGTCGAAACTAAGAAACGTGAAAAATGAATGCAAAGTGTTTGTGTTATTGCTTCAATGGTCCTTTGTCTCACAGAAAGTACGTAATGGCTAGTTATCTTCTGATGATCTGTTTGTTTCTTTCCATTAGTTTCTGTTAATAAATTGTTTGTTTAGATGAGTGTCTCTAGTACTTAGTAGTGTTTCTAATTGCTTTTACTTGCATTTTGTGGTTGGATGATCTTTTGTTGAATGAGCGACTCATTGAGATACCTGTATAACTTTTTAGCTCGTCGCACCTTCATACAAGAGGAGAAATTCTAAATGGTATTTATCTTTAGTTCCTAGATGAAGCTGATCTAATGCTTGACATGGGATTTGAACCAGATGTTTGCTTGATATTAAGTCAAACATGTTCTGGTATGATATGAAGCATATGATATATGTTCAAATCTCCATCTTTTATAATTTCTTAGCATTTTCACTTCCATCATTACTACATAACTTGTTGTAGGTTCATGGTCAGTTGCACCCTTATCTATTTTTATTTGTCTTATAAGATATTCATTGGTACTATCAAGGAGAGCGACGATGCTGATGACATCAAAGATGAAAAAGATCAGGCTGAGGTTTCAAAATTATTATTATTGTATCAAGTCATTTACTTAATAGGTCTTCATTAATATTCATGTTGGAATTAGGTCTGTTTAATTTTGTTCTTCTCTTACCTTGTGATTTCCATTATGCTTCTGCAGCACTATTTGAAACTCAATAAGAAGTACTACATGATGGCACATAGGTAATCTGACAAGTTGTGGCCTCATCATGATTACTGTGTAACAACCTATGTGAAACATTTACCGACTCTTTAAGTGGAACAAGCCTCTCTAGTCTCTAAGAGTTTTATTTTATTTTTAGTGTCATATTTTTATAAGATAGTGTTTAACATATGTTGGTTTTCAAGTGGCCTCAAGAATATTTTAACTACTTCTGCTAATTGTTTATTTAGCCTAACGAATGTTTAAATACATGTAATTTTTGTTTGGAGTTCAAGATTAGAAGCACATGTGTGTTTATCTTGTTCTATTAGTGGAAATTGCAATTCTGATCGAGAAAGTAGAGAGAAATTATTAAAATACTCAAGTGAAACTTAAATTTCTTCAGATTGTTGCTGGACTTCACTTAATTTTTATTAATAATTCTAGATATGAAAACTGAATAGAGTTTCGTGGTAGTGCAACTTGATTTTTATGATGACATTGTTATATAAACTTTGATAAGTTATGTTTTTTTGTCTCAAAACTAGTAATATATGTCAGTGTATATATGACTCCTTACTTGTTGAAATTGTCCTTCACCTTTTACTTATGCATTTTGTCTCCTTTCATCTGCCTCTTCAAATCTGGAAAACAAACAGAACAAGCAAGTATACCTTGGCAGTGGTTCCAAGCTGGAAACTGATGTAGATTTCAGATAAAGGTCACAGTAACTTGAAAGCATTTTAAAACTGATGGAGGCATAGCCTTGGTAAGTATCATATGTCTTATTCTTGGGGTTTAAGTGTCTGTTAATTTAGTGGCTGGTAGTACCACCAAGACATCATGCCCTGCAAATGTGTAAAAAGGAGGTTAATTGTGGATTCCCTAAAATTATTTTCTCAGAGTTTTAGATCTTGCTCTTCCTGTTACAATTATTTTATTTTCTTTTCAAATTAATTCGAAAATGGGGCATTGTTGTAAACTACATCCTGATAGGCGTAGAGTTCTTGTAGATATTGTTGTAAACTACTTCTTGCTGCAATATTTAGCCTTGGCTTTTAAGAATTAACCCTAGCCTTTTGCTCTGGTAATTCTATGATTCTGTCTTAACTTCATCTTTCTAAAAATAAAAATCAATCTTATATATGTAGCTAGGTTGTGAGTTAGTTAAAATGTTGCAATCTTTCCTAATTAATTAGTCTTTGTTACTGCACTGATTCTTAAATAAAGAAATCAGAGGGATGATTTGTCGACATAGAGCATTCAACATGCATCAACTGAAGAGGTTGTTTACTCATTCCTTCTAAATTGCATTCGAATGTTTCGAAATTTGGGTCTGGTGCTAGGATTAATTCTATTGTTATGCCGAATGGTGCATCCTCTGGTTCGAATTTTACTTCCGATTCCGATAACGTGCTTATTCCTTCTGTGATTTCTAGGGATTTGCCTAAATATGGTTTTCAACTTTCGAAGTTGGAGCCTGATTCTGGTTTGCCGAATGCTGCATATATTGAAAACTTGAATTCTGGTGCATTGAGTATGAAACCTGCTAATGGTTCTTCTAGTCTGAAATTGGGGATATTTCTGAACCCAACCATGCTGCTGTTTTGACCCCTAATGCCTTAGATTTGAATGCTAAATCATTTACTCAATCTTAGATTTTGATTATGTGAAGGAATTACTGTGAGACCCGAGATTTAGTATAGCTGAAATTATTTCATGCTTGTGTGTAAAGCTATGACATTCTGTGTTAACTTGAGTGAAATTTGGGACTGATGGTTTTGATTTTTGTGAACATTTATGTATTTTTGTTTATTTTTCCTTTTATTTTCTGGATTCATCAACTGCTTGGGATTCTTGTTTAACTGATCCAGTCAATTATGGTGATTGTGATACTTTCATTATCTAATATTCTTTTACACAGTCTTAGATCTTGTGTGTGTCAGTGAAGCTCCATATTTAGCATATGCCTTGAGGGCTTTTCTGATAGTGATCCTTCCACGGTGAAGTGAAAATATAGCGTTTCGTTTGCTGTTTCTTACTGTTGGGGATACCGTTTATCGTTTAGGTTACAAGCTACAAGCATGATTTCTACCTTCAATGCATTCTTGAATGGTAAGTGTATTTGTGCATTTAAAGTTTAGGATTATCGTTTTCTTGATACTTTACGAAGTTAAGCTTTCTTATAAATTCATCAGATATGATTTTTTTTAATAGGTGATATCTACAGAGGAGAAGATTTCATCATCGTCGTTTGAAGTGAAAAAAGGAATAATGACATGGAAATTTGTTTTGGAGACATATAAGACTTCAATTTTTTTTTTGTTTATTGTTTCATGTAATATTGATAACAAAGATTGTTGATTGCTTTCTAATTTGCTTGAACGAGTTTTTTTATTAATGCAAATTAATTTTTTTTATCTTTAATTAATTTAGTTTTTGTTTGTAATATTTATTATTTAGTATTATTACTGATTTAATATATATATAAATTCAAATAAATTGATAATAAAATGAATTATTTCACGATGAAATAAATACATCACAATATGTATCATTTTTATGACGAAATAATAGTCACAATATGTTGACTAATCATGACGAAATATGTTACTATATCAATTTTTGTAGTGACGATTATCATCATCGTCACTGAATAATATTTTTTTATGACAAAAAATATTGTCACCATTTTTACATCTTTTAATGACGACTTATATTTTATCACTAAAGTCCAATTTTTTGTGACAAAATTTAGTTGTCATTATATCTATATATATAACCATGATCATTATTTTCGTCAATTTTTTGCAATTCTTTCATGACGAATAATGTCAAATAAGACGAACAATATATTGTCACCAAATAAGAACTTTTAGTGATGATTATTATTTTCGTCACTAAATAATATATTATAGTGACAAAAATAATTTGTCACAATTTTCACAGCATTTTGCGGCAATAAAAATTTTGTCACTAAAGCATACTAATCAGTGACAAATTTCATCGTCATATTATATGTACACATATAACGATGATCAACATTTCGTCACCGAATAACAACTCTTTCTTGACGAATATAGAAAATGTGACGAAATAACCAAGTTAATTGTGACAAAATTAACGTCACTAAAGTAACTTATTTGGTGACAATTATTTATGTCATCACGTAAAATAGAACTTTAGTGATGAAACGTCCTATTAAGTGACAAATTTGTTATGACTAAAGTGACAATTTATGCGTCACAATAGATGAAAATATACAGTGACGATGACCTATTTCGTCACCAATTGATGACCTTTTCATGACGAATTAATGTAGCGTCACATTTTTCATAATACCACGCACATTAAATGACGATCTATGCCACGAAAAAATTTGTCACAAAATATCAATTGTGACGAAAAATGATGTTTCAGTAACAAATTTTTTCGTCGTGATTTCTTGAATTTCCTGTAGTATCTTTCTTTCTTTCTTTCTTTCTTTGACTTCTTCACACAGTAACAGGATTCCGGTTATGGTGGGAACAGAGGCGGCAAATTGGTGGTGTCCTGCGGTAGCGAGACTTGTTGTGGAATCGATCAGCAAGCGGCGGCTAGAGCTGTGCTTTGGTCTCTAGATCAATTCATGGGTCGAGGGCTTCGAAGAGGATTTCCAGCGAGATTTTGAGCAGGGGACAATAGGGGCGCTGGCGAATTTTTGGTGAGGAGCTTGCGGTGGCAGTTGGCGGCAGTGGATTGATTAGGGTCATAATTACATCATTTGGCATCCATTTCTATATGGTTTTGATGAGTTTATGTTCACAATTGACCCTAATATGATATACTTTGTGCTATTGACCCTTGTTGGCTAGAAAATGTGTTTTGTAGGGAAAAACGAGAAAAAAATGAGGAATTTCCGACTATAGGGGTCGAGATGATGCAATCCGAGGTCATGGAGAAGTTTAAAATACTCAATTGGAGACCCTAGGAAGATCGGACGAGCCATCGGGTTGAAAACGGAGAAGTTGAAAATCGGACGTCGAGGACCAAGCCAACTCGCGCCCCACAACAAGCCAACTCGCGTGATTTCATTCTGCTTGCGCGCCGAGGCCTTGCGCGATCAAGCAACTCGCGCAGCCTCCAACTTCAGCTCGCTCATCAGTTTGAAATTCCAGATTTTCAGGGGTATTCTCGTCTTTGCACGCGTTTAATGAAGGGTGCTTTGGTCCATGCATAAGGAGTACTATATATACTTGAAGCATCATATTTCCAAGGACATTCTACACATTTCCATCATTTTCTTAGATTCTAAAATTAGGTTGTAGCTTAGTTTACTTGGACTCAAGTCAAGCCTAAAAGAGGATGTTATATTTTCTGAGGAGCAACTGAGTTCTGATACGGATATATATGAAAATAATATTAAAATTGATACGTCCGATGACAATAAGATTCGGGACAACCAAGAGGAGATGTTGCGTTTTGAATCTGTGGATGAAGCTGATCTATTTTACAACAGTTATGGTACAAAAATGGGGTTTAATATCAGGAGATGTCACAAGAGTCATAACAAAGAAAAGAATATAGTGAAGAATGTAATGTGGGAATGTTCACAAGCTGGTTTTCGTTGACTTCATAAAGCACCCTTAATACGAAAGCCGAGGCCAGAAACTAGAATAGGATGTCAGGCATGTTTTCATGTTGTTCTACAAGATGGACTGTACAAGGTCACCAAATTTGTAAAAGAACACAACCACGATCTCCTACCTCCGACGTCAAATGAACTAAAGTCCATCAGGTACTTGCATATAGCACTTCAAAATTTTGCATTTTCCTTCCAATTTTAATATATTTTAACTTTAACAATACGTAAAATCTACAACATGGTGTTGATAATTTCTAAATTTTTCGGCAGGTTCATATCACCCAGTGACAAAGCTGTAATGACACTTATGAGTGACGCTGGGCATCGTACTTGCCACATTTTGGATTATTTGAAATTTTCCCACAAATGACCTTCAAATATGTCTTTCAAGAACAAAGACGCATATAATTTCATCAAGAAAAAACGCAGCACCTTGTGAGGCACGAAGATGCAAGCACTGCTTTAAATTTACTTGATGGCATCAAAATAAAGGACACAAATTTCATATATGAGCTGACACTGGATGAGAATAAATCTCTCTCTAGATTATTCTGGACGGACGGTTTTTCACGTGCTCAATACAAGTTACTCGGTGATGCCCTTGTACTCAACAAACATATATAAGACGAATACCTACCGATTTCCATTGGTTATTATTTCCGGGGTAGACAATAATTTCAAGACGTGCATTTTTGGTGCAACCCTGATGTACAACGAGAATACAAAATCTTATATTTGGTTATTTCAGAAGTTTCTTCAAGCTATGGAAGGAAAGACACCAGTGACCATCATGACTGACTAGGACTTGGCAATGCGCAATGCCATACTTGAAGTATTTCCAATGACGAAACACAGGCTTTGTAGTTCGCATTTATTGGGGAATTGTATGCAGAATGTTAAAAACAGGGGGTTCTGCAGAGCACTGGGAGAACTCATGAAGAAAACATCATCTTGTTGATAGGCGAACTAAAGCGAGCTATTATGGGAGAGTTAACAAAATTAATAGTTCAAGGCCAAGGAGCTCGCCCAGTTGACCAGGTGCCACGTCACCCTACTTTGACCAATCAATGCAATGAACATAGAGAGAGCTTGCCTAGTAGCTCGCCAAGGTGGTTGGTGACACGTCACCACCTTCTGACCAGTCAACGTCGAGGAGAGAAGAAGAGTTCACCTGGAGCTCGCCTGCTACTAGAAGCAATGGTCCAACCCTACTACCATCAACACATCCTGGAATAACTCAAGACAGAGGAGCTCGCCAAGGAGATCGCCAGGTCCAGAGTACAGCCGGTAGCTACACAGATAGTTAGTAGATATGTAGTAGGTCAAAGTAATGTAATTAGAGTATAATAGTAGGCATGATGATAAGTGTTAAGGACACTTATCAGCATATTAAGCTAAGCAAGTTTAATAAGTGTCACCTCATTACATGCAAACCTATAAATAGGGCCATTGTAATATTTTTCTCTCTCCAAGTTCATTATACACAAGATATTACTTCTCTCTACTTTTTCTCTCTATAAGAACTCTTATAAACCTATTTCTTGATTATTGTTTGGAAGAATTCAATGTTTAATCAGCCACATAAATAACCCAATTAAGAAATTCTTCCAACAATTTGGCGCTAGAGGAAGGATCGTCCGAACCTCCGATTATAAAATTTGTGAGAGAGATTGAGAGTAATTCAAAAGAGTTCTTGAAGAACATTGAAGAAAAGTTTGAAGATTTGAAGGAGTTCTCTAGATTTTAATATTTTCCAGAAATTTGTGTACAAATTAAGGAAGTTAAGAATTCTAAACGCATGCGTGCTTGTGATTAAACCAGATTTTGGACAAATCACCTGCATGCAAGGCTAGAAGATATTTTGACTAACCCTACCTTTGCTGGAAAATTTTGAAGACAAACTACTCTGTACTTGAACAAAAATGTCAAAGAATAACACGCATACCTCGTCCACCACCAAAAGATGGAATGGACGAATTCCCCAAAATAATCAAGCTGATGGAGAGTCCTCACGTCAGCAAGCTGATGGTCAAATACATGCCTCAATGGCACAAGATGGGCTGAACCCAGCACTTCAGGCCTTACTCCAGAACCCAGACGAACTGGAGAGGACTATTGCCCTACTCCAGGAGGTTCAAAGGCAACATCAATAGTAGCAGCAGTTGGGTGAGCTCTAACGAGCTCCTCAGTGAGCTCCCACCAGGGAGAGAGTGGATAAGCTCTTGGGCAAGCAAGAAGCTAGCTCGGCTAGAGCTCGCCACCACCAGCAAGTCGCCGGGAAAGCTAAGGTGACGGATCGGCTTGGCTCACGAGATGGGCGAGCTGGGACTCAGGCTGAGGGCTCCAAGACTCATTGGTCCCGGGAAATCCTCCAGGGCAGATTGGGGCCCAGACATGAAGAGACGGCACAAGAGTCCGTGCCAGTGTCACTACTCCCAGTACGAGGGGAGGATTCGGACCTACGCCCTCGTAGGTCCGCACACAACAGGTTGAGGAGGCCAGCCACCGATAGACTCAGCCCAAATGGTGTGCGACAATTTCAACACATCACAAATGGGCTACTCCAGAGCGAGGGACTGCGGGGCCGTACATCCATTAGGCATACAGTCCTTGAACAGCCTCCACAGGAAGTAGCCCATGATGATGAATTGGCCACATTAAAAAAGACCGTGGAATAGTTGCAGATGCAAGTACCGGCCAGAGGTGACGGAGCAGGGTCGAACATACTTCCAGCATCACCCCTAGCTCCGGCGATTTTAAAGGCGCCTGTCTAGAAAAAGATTCAGTTCCTGTCAATGGAGTTATACGAGGGAGAATCCGATCCCAAAGTACATAATTAGGGTCATAATTGCATCATTTTACATCCATTTCTATATGATTTTGATGAGTTTATGTTCACATTCGAAACTAATATGCTATGAATTGTGCTATTGACCCTTTGTTAGCAAGAAGGTGTGCTCTATAGGTGAAAACGAGCAAAAATGAGGAATTCCCGACTATTGGAAAGGAGATGATGGAATCCGAGCTCATGGAGACTTTTATTATACTTAATTGAAGGCCCTAGGAAGCTTGGATGAGCCATGTGATCGAATATGAAAAAGTCGAAAATCGGATGTCGCAATTACACTAGACCGAACGCTTGTAGCCCAACGACCGTGCCACAGCCTTAGGGCGTCCGAGCGGATTCTCTCTGCCCAGGGTAAACCCAGGCACTCGAGCACATGTGTAGAGCCGCTTGGCCTTACCACTTGAATTGCGTTCGAGCGCCAGCAAGAGGCCGTCTTAGCGTCGAGTCCATTTTTGAGCATTTTAAGGGTATTCTCGTCTTTTTGCTCGTTTAATGAAGGGCAAATTGGACCAAGCATTTGGGGCACTATAAATACTCAAGAATAAGATACTTTTGGGGAGCTTTTCATTAATTAGATCATTAGGTAGTTTTAGAGAGAGAATTAGGAAGTTACTTAGTGGGTTCTTAATTAGATTTCAATCTTCTTTTTTCAATAACTTTTGATCCATCCATTGGATCTTTAATCCGTTTGTTCCATTAGCTTAGTCTCGTTATTAGCTACGATTCTACGGTTTGATTTATGTTTTCAAGCTTTGGATCAAGAGTTAGCACTTTGGAGGTTTGTAGATTGTATTCAATTTCTCCACATATGGTAAGATTTCCTTTAATTCTCTTAGTTTAGTTAATATTCATGATGATTAGAATGTTAATTGTTGATTTTTATTATCAATTAGCTATGGGCTAATATCCTTGTTGCATGGTTGCATGAATAATATGGTGAATTTAGTTCTTGTTAATCCTATGCATGAATTAGTGATCTTGATGGATTAGTTCTCTTATTAATGACTTGTATGAATTCTTGGGATGTTTAATTAGATTGAATGTGCCTATATAGTTAGCTATGAAATGAGAATTGAGCTATAAGAACTTTATGCATACCAAATGTTTGATATTTGTCTTGTATGACCAATGAGAATTGCTTATTAGCCTAGTCCTCTTAATTAGAGTGTTGGGAGTTGTAGAGAGATCTAGACACCTAATAGAGCTCTTAAGCGTGTTATTAGAGAGATCTAGACACTAGTTGGCTTGACTAAGATACTAAGAGACCTTTTGCATGCTAGGATGGATAGGACACTAGAGGAACTATAATAGGATTACTTCCATGTACACTCACACTTGCTCACTTCATTGAGGTGAGAGTTACATTTACTATTTTTTGTTAATTTAGTAGATAGAAACCATGATCTTTTCTTATTTTCACTAGCTAGAACCTTTGTGAACATTCAATACTTGCTTGATATCGCATCGTTTCCATGTGTTCGATATTTAACTTGGTTAACTTACCACGACAACAACGACCACGTACACTTGCGTGGAAATCATATATGATTTTGGCAAACAAGTTTTTGGCACCGTTGCCGGGGAAACGACCACTTTGTTATGCTTGTATTGATGTTTACTTTGTTTTATTTGTTTCTTTGTTTTTTGTTAATCATTGTTGGTGAGTGTTAATACTTGCTTGTTTTTGTAGGAGTGAATTCGATTGAGATGGGCGAATACAACCATTACTTGTATTCCCCACAAGACACATATCCTCCTAATTCCTATACCTATCAACCTTACCCATATCAACCACCACCTCTATAAGAAGATCCTTATCCTCCCAATTGCTACTCTTATGAAGATCCAAATTCCTATACTTTACCCTCTTCTATGCCTTTCAATCATGAAGAAGCTCCTCCAAGCCATATTAATGATACTCTAGTTTACATCCTCAATCAATTGGAAGAAATTCAAAGGGAGGATGAAAGGCACTTTGAGGAGACAAACAAGAAGTTTGATAAAATTTGCAAAGCTCAAGGTGACCAAATCAAAGACTTGGAGTTCCAAATGGAAAAAATAGCTTGGATTGTGCAAATGGAGAAGTTAAATCTCCAATTGGAGCAATTGAGCACCCAAGCCAATTGTGAGGAGAAAGATGGGGGGATTCTAGATGATGAAGAAGGGAATGTGGAAGATGAAGTTGAGGATGATCATAAGGAGAAGAAAGCTCTTTCTTTACTAGATTGTCTCAATGCTAAAATTTTTATTAATCCTTCTAATGCATATATTGATTATAAGATTCCTATTATTGTTGATGATATTGGTTATAATTATCCTCTTGCTACATTGATTGGGGATCAAGAAGAAGAGCAAAGAGATGAAAGTGAAAAGGAAGAGTATGAAATTGAGAATGAAGAGGTTGAAGAAGAAAATGATGAAGATGAGGATGAGCATGACGAATACAAGAACCTTTATGATTTCTTTGATTTTGGTAAGAAAATTCTCTATAATGATGAGTTTAAGGAGATTAAAGAGTCTTGTGTTCAAAAAGCTTTCTATCTTAAGAGTTTCACTAATCCTCTTATTAATTCTTTTGATCATGATATTAATCCTCTCTATGTTGATAAAGAATATGATACTTAATCCTCTCTATGTTGATAAAGAATATGATACTTCCTTTGTTTGTATTGATAGGAATCAAGAACAAGAAGTGGAGGACAAGGAAAAAGAAGATTCAAGAGTAGGAAATGAGGAAGAACTAGAAGAGGAAGATGAAGGTCCACTCATGGACATGAGATTTATGGAAGAAAAACAACAAAATGAAGTGGAAGAGGAGCCTACAATTGAAATGAACATTTCTCTACCCTTGGACTCTTCTACTTGTACTTTATTTGATAATGTTGTTTATTGTGAATTTGTCTTGCCTCTTGTTATACTTGATGTTAAGATTGCATTGAGAATCCTCTTGAATTTTTTTGATAATAGGAGATGGGGTGGAATGGTGTGATGAGAAAAGAGGAAACTACATGTGCATACATGTATAGAATGAAAAAGAACGTAGATGTATGGGGTAGAAATCTTACTTGTTTCCTTGATTATGATGCTTTGAGATTGAGGTATAATGGGAGGAATGATACATATCCTTGACCATTTAGCTAACATTGGTGTCGTCCGGCAAGGGGACGTTAAATCCAAGCGCTAGATGGGAGGCAACCCATCCTTACAAAATTGTTGCTTGTTTTGTTTGCTTTGGTAGTTTGATAGTTTTGTTTCTTGCTTGTTTGATTTAGTGTGATAGGGATTTGAAGCAAGAATAGTTTGGGGGAGTTCATATTGAAATGGTAGGATTGGTGTTGGATAGTGTTATGTTTGCTAGTATGTGGATTTGTGCTAAATTGTTTAGCTTATGCCATATTCATCATTCTTTTCCAAACTTTTAGGATTTACAATCCGAAAAAGTTTGAGGGGGGTGTGATCATTCTTCATATGGGCTATTTGACTATGATTAATGATGTTTGTGGTGGTTAAAAATGGTTTGAAGTGGTGTAGGAAATTTAATTTCGAAAATGTGGAAAAATGCCCTGACCGAGCGGCTACCTTAAGGCGTCCGAGCGCTGGCCTTCGGCTGACCGAGCGAATCGCTACAGCTCGAGCGAAAAAAGGCGCTCGACCAGGAAGCATAGTCCGCGTCCGAGCGGTTGCCTTGAGACATCCGAGCGGTGGTCAAGGCATGATCGAGTGCGACCTCAAGGTGAGTTATCTTGACCATTTTTCTTGTTTTGACCACACTTTCTTCCTACACCATTGTACACTATATTTCACACACAAACACACACATATTTTACACCACATTCTTGCACACACAATCTTCCTAAGCACACAAGAAGAGGAGAGGAAAATTATTGGAACTCAAGCTGTACATTTCTACTCTTCACTTCTTTCCATAGGTATGTTTTCTATACTCCCTCCTTACCCATGCTTGTTTACTTGCTTCCTTTTCCTCATGTTAGTTAGTTTGTGTGATGTGGTTTGTATTGATGATGGATGACTTGGATTTTATGACGTGTTATTGAGTATTGTGGTTTTTTTGTGCATTGCATGGTCTTTACTTCACTTTTTGCCAAACTTTTTAGACCCTTGGTCCAAAAAAGTTTGGGGGGTGTGTTCGTTTCGTAAATCTTATTGCAATGCTATGCTTAGGATATTGTAGTGCTTTCTTATGTCTTGTGATCATATGCTTATTTTGATGCCTTGTTTTTGCTTAATTGATTGCCATATTGTTGCTAGTTGAGAGTTATGAGACATGAGATATGCTTATGATTGTGTGGATGATGTTGATAGTATAGGTTTGATGTAGTGGTTTTATCATTTGATTCATGCTTTGTTTATGGTGTTGTTGATTCTATGATGCTTGAGACTTTGATAATTTGAGCATTTTTTAGATGATATGAGTCTTGATCACCTACTTCCCTTGAGTTTTGAGCCTATGATGCCCGTTTCAATTTTGAACGGATGATATTTTCTTTGATGTGAGTTCCACACTTATGCATTTTACTCTAGAACTTGGCTTGTGTCTTGTTCGAGACTACACTAGATATTGAGTTTGCATGACATGATTTGAGACATTTCTTTGATTTATATTGAGCCACTTTGCCATATGAGCCTACCAATGACATTATGATCCATTGCTTACCATTTTGTGCCTATAAACCTTTCCTTTGGCTAACCACACTTTAAGCCATTTTCCTTCCTTTTTGGAACTCTCATGTCCCTATGATTAGTAGAGTGAAAAGAAGGAAGGAAGATTGGTGATATGATGAAGAACTTGGTGGCCTAAGTTGAAAGATATTCAAGAAATTCTATGCATGGATTGAAAGGAATGTGCAAGTGCTAGAAGAAAAGCATGTGAAAAAGGTTGACTTTTATTGAAAATATGGACAAGTTAACTCTTGTTGTGAGTATGATCACAACTTGTCAAAAAGGGAAGAATGATCTTGAAAAGTGGATTAGAAAGAGCATGAAGATGATAATGCCTATAGCATGAAGTTGTGATTGATTCCTTGTTGATTCCTTCTATGCTTTACTAATCATACTTAGTCACTTTCATCCATATGTATCCTTCCCTACCAAAGAGCCAACTCTACAACCTTATGAAAGTCCTCAATGATCTGTGAATGATTTGTCACTTAAGTGGTGGAGAATTTGAGACTCAAGCCAAGCTTATGGTAGTATGTGTACTTTGTGTGATGAATGAGAGAGCCTATACACTTGAGGGTTGAGTTATACACTTATCTTGTGAGGATCTTGACTCATTGACTTGATTATTTGCTCATTTATTTGATGTTGATGGTTGATTAGATGATACTACATTCTTAGACTTGCATGATATTGAGTGATACTTCCATGGCATTTGACTTTCGCTTGATGCTTCATTGATACAATTATTCCCCTATCTTATCACTTCGTTGCTCGAGGTTGTGCAACAATCTAGTTTGGGGGTGTGATTAGGGTCATAATTGCATCATTTTGCATCCATTTCTATATGATTTTGATGACTTTATGTTCACATTTGACCATAATATGCTATGAATTGTGCTATTGACCCTTTGTTGGCAAGAAAATGTGCTTTATAGGTGAAAACGAGCAAAAACAAGGAATTCCAGACTATTGGAAAGGAGATGATGGAATCCGAGCTCATGGAGATGTTTCTTATACATAATTGAAGACCCTAAGAAGCTTGGATGAGCCATGGGATCGAATATGAAAAAGTCGAAAATTGGACGTCACAATTACACTATGACCGAGCGCCTGTAGCCCAGTGACCGAGCCACGGCCTTAGGGCGTCCGAGCGGATTCTATCTGCCCAGGGTAAACCCAGGCGCTCAACCACATGTGTAGAGCCACTCAGCCTTGCCACTTGAATCGAGTCCGAGCACCAGCAAGAGGCCGTCCGAGCACCGAGTCCGTTTTTGAGCATTTTAAGGGTATTCTCATCTTTTTACGCGTTTAATGAAGGGAAAATTGGACCAAGCATTTGGGGCACTATAAATACTCAAGGATCAGATACTTTTGGGGAGCTTTTCATTTATTAGATCATTAGGTAGTTTTAGAAAGAGAATTAGGAAGTTACTTAGTGGGTTCTTAATTAGACTTCAATCTTCTTTCTTCAATAACTTAGTGGGTTCTTTCTTCAATAACTTTTGAAACCATGATCTTTTCTTATTTTCACTAGCTAGAACCTTTGTGAACATTCAATACTTGATTGATATCACATCGTTTCCCTGTGTTCGATATTTAACTTGGTTAACTTGCCACGACAACAACGACCACGTACACTTGCGTAGAAATCATACATGATTTTGGCAAACAATACATATCTCTAAGTACTCAGATTTTATGATCTCGATGAGGGCAATTGACGCCACGTAATGCAGGAATTTCCCATTGACCCTTGGAGACCGAGCTCACAGGTGGTTCTCAACATTAGCTCCGGGGTCAATCCAGTCTTTTGGCCAACTAACGTGGGAGTTCCTGTCACATTTTTCCGGCTATGGGTTTTACCTCACCCAGAAGCATAGACTCGCAAACATACATCAAGGGAACGAGGAGTCAGACCAACAGTATCTTGAAAGATTCGATATGATCCTGCTGGAGGGTGAATCGGTCAGCGAGGACACGAAGATTGTGACCGTCATGGCTGGACTAAAAAAGGGGACCGGGCTGTGGAAGGAGATGCACCTGACCTGCCCGAACGCTTATGCTGAGTTCAGACATAAGGCAGGGGTGTACGTTGTTATGCAGGATGCTCTACTGAAGGAGGTAGGTAGTGCCGAGGAGAAGAAGTCGTAGGGCAAAAAAACTGGGGGCACCTATAAGGCCCCGAGATATTTGAAGTCATTTGACGGGGATGAATTCAAGGAAAAATCAAACCAAGTGTTGACAGTCTCGGTCGATCATTTGTTTACTGTAGTCAAAGACAAGGCCATGTTGAACGAACCAAGGAAGATCTGGCAGGACCGCAGTAAACTTAACCCCAACAAGTATTGTGCATATCACTAGAGCATCGGACACTTCACCAATGAGTGCCGAGACTTGCTGAAGTAGCTCTAGAAGTTTTATGAGGATGGGTAGCTGGCCGATTTTGTGAAGAAGGCACCGATAAAGAGACCAAGGCAAGGAATGAGAGAAGTGTCGGATAACAATGAAGAAGAGGAGGATACAGATCATCGTGGTCCCTCACTCAACAGACGTAGGCCACCTCCACCTCCACCTGTGCAGCAAGAGCGAAATCGAGAAATCCTCATTCTAGAGGAACAGTCGAGACCTGCCAACGGGATTGCAGATGGTAGACAGTCCATCTCGAAGAGACAGAGAAAGGCATAAGCACGGGCTGTAAACCAGGTACAAGAAGACGGCTCCAGCTCCAAGCCCACTGCTAAACCAACTGCGGAGCTAACATTCTCATAGGAGGACTTGGAGAGAATCCTAAGTCCCCACAACGACTCGTTGGTAATAAGCGCCAACATAATGAATACAAAGGTCCATCGACTGCTCGTGGACACTGGCGCCTACACCAACATCTTGTTCAAGAACACCCTAGATCTGCTAGGTGACTATGAGTCGTACATTGTGCCATGTAATCATAGAATAATGGGGTTTGAGAAAGCTGTAACCATTCCCCTAGGGATTATTAGGTTGAGTGTCGAACTTGTATCGGTCGAGGACCTGGAAAGGAGACTGACTAGATTAGTAGATTTCCTTGTAGTAGATCAACAGTCATCCTACAACGGGTTAGTCGGCCGCCCATTTATATGTGAATTCAAAGCGACATGTTCAACCTACTACTACTGTATAAAATTCCCAACTCCTAAAGGTGCCGGCACAGTGAAAGGCGACCAAAAGAAAGCTAGAGAGTGTTTACTCCAAATTAAAAAACTTATTACGCAGGTAGTTGTATTCGAAGATAAAGTACAACACTCGACAGACGAGCTAAACATACTAGACATCATCTCGGTAGAAACTGAGTTGATGGAGGTGGACAACCAGCCGGAAGAAGCAGAGGTCGCCCATGCTGATCACGTTGACAAACCCCAACAGGCAGTACCATGGAGGTGGACGGAGGTCCGTGAGAAGACATGCCTATCAGCCCAGCTGCGCAAGAACAAGAAGAAGCTCGTGGACCCACCAACATTGATGAAGGAGGTGAAGACCTCGAACCCCGAGTGGGTTACGAGCCCTTGACAAAGGAGGACGAGCTGGGTTGGGAAGAACTCACTTCAGATCTAAGATGGAAAAACAAGAAAATGAGAGCTACCCCCGTGGAAGAACTAAGAGCAATCCAGGTGGATCCCAACAAAGCAGACTTAGAACTTTTCATAGATTCTGAGCTGCCGGAACCATACAGGAGTAAGATGGAAGAATTCCTGAAATCTAACCTGGATGTGTTTGCCTGGTCTCACGAAGACATGATGGGAATCCTGTTGGTGTACGCATACCATCGATTGAACATCGACCCAATAAAGAGGCCTGTTAGACAGAAGCAAATGGAGTACAAACCAGACAAGTATAAAGGCTTAACCACGAAGGTGAAGAAGGTGCTCGATAACAAGCTTATCAAAGAAGCACTCTGTCCTTAGTGGGTGGCCAATCCAGTATTGGTGAAGAAGTCAAACTGGACGTGGAGACTGTGCATTGACTTCACAGATCTCAATGCAGCTTGCCCGCAGGACAATTTCCACTACCCCACATTGACCAGCTGGTGGATAACACTGTAGGGCACGAAATAATGACTTTTATGGATGCTTTTGCACGTTATCACCAGATAGTGATGCACCCGGACGACCAGGAACACACAACGTTCTACACGAACAAGAACTTATTCTGCTGGAGTAGGATACCGTTTGAACTAATAATACCGGAACTACCTACCATAGGTTGGTCAACAAAATGTTTGACCAACACATCGGACATACAATGGAGGTGTACGCGGATGACATTGTAGTCAAGAGCTTGAGGAAGGAGGATCACATGGATCACCTCAAGCAGGCCTTCAACATAATGCGCCACTACAACATGAAGTTGAACCCTAAGAAGAGTAGCTTCGGAGTACATTCGGGGAAGTTATACCTGTACCTGGCGGCATCAGAAGCGGCCATCAGCTCGATGCTAGTACGAAGCAAAAACACATTTACTAGTGTTTAGCCAAAAGGTGTCTACGTGCAAGTGTACACGATCGTTATTGCAATGACAAGCTTAACCAAGTTTATTTTATATCGAACCTAAAGGAGACGGGAATTTGTAAGGTAAGACTATTGTTCTTGATTTAAAAACACAAAGCAAATAAAGGGACTTGGTATCTATGTCTACTAGTGCGTGAAACTTGTAAACTACCTATCACCTTGATTCACAAAGTGAGCGAGTTGTGTGAGAAGTGTATTAGTGTACTATCCTATGTTTCATGTGGTGAAGTATCACTTACTCATGCATTGAGGTATTGTACAATCAATAGGCAAGCCACTCTAACATGCAAGAGGTCTCCCTAATAACACATTAAAGCCTATAATTGTCTTTCCAATTCTCTAAGGTAATTTTCACTATCTTAGGAATTTTAACAAACACTTAGTATGCAATGACCTAATAACAAGAATGTTTTAGGTAAATATCCCAACTCTTGTATGAGACTAAGTCCTAATGGCCCATACAATCAATTGTGCATATAAGCATTCATACAAACCATCAAAATAGAGAATTGATCATACAACATCTCAAGCATTCATAAGATCAACATAAACACCACACTAATCCATAAGAATCATACACCAACACAAAGGGATTAGCCCATGGCTAATTTGGTCATCATAAAAGAAATTGAAACATTAGCTATCATCATTATGCAAGAATTCAAAAGAGTATACAAGAATTTACCTATTACAATTGGAATTGAAAAGATACAAGATTACCTCTATAAGCTAGAAAATGATCCGACAATAGAAACTAAAAATCAATCGGTAGAAATGTAGCTTGAGCTATGCTAAGAATGCAGGAGAAAACTGATCGTCGATCCGAACGGTAGATCACAAGTAATCGTTGAAATTGTAAATGGAAATCTAAGAACACATCTTGGAAACTACCTCTAACTTCTCCTAATCTAGTGAGAGAATATGAATCTAAGAAAAAATGATCAAAAGTTTTTTTAGAAAATCTGAGATGGAAGTATATATAGTGCCCTTGGATCATTGACTAAGATGCCCTTCATTAAAACGCGCGAAAATACGAAAATAGCCCTGAAAATCCAAGAAAACTGACCTGCTGTCGCCCAAGAACTGTGCAACTGTCGACCACTCGGGCGACAGATTGCTCGACAAAAGGCCCTCTTGTCGTCCAAGAGCTGTGCAACTGTTGAGCAAGCTTGGTCGACAGCCAGCTTGACAAATGCCTGTCGTTCCAGAGATGTTGGTCGCGCGAGGCCTGTCTTCCAAGGAAGGAGTCAGTGTCGCCCGAGGCCTTAGTCTCGGTCGATGCGTGACTTCCTTATTTTTGTCATATCTTGAGCTCTAGAACTCCGATTGACTCGATTCTTCTTTCGTTGCGACCCTCTCTTCAAGCTCTTCAACATAGGATAGCAATTTCTCCATTTTGCTCAACTCCAGAATTTGGACTTTTCTCGATCTTGCTCGTTTCTTTCTCATTTTGCTTGTTTTTACCTACAATCAGAACTTCCTAGCCAAAAGGGGTTAAATACACAAAGTATCACATAATAGGGTCAAATATGAACATAATATCACCAAAAGCATATAGAAATGAGTGCTAAAGCATGCAATTATGACCCTAATCACACCCCCAAACTAGATTGTTGCTCTGCCTCGAGCAACGAAGCGATAAGATAGGGGAATAATTGTGTGTATGAAGCATCAAGCACAAAATAAATGCCATAGAATCATCACTCAATATCTAGCAATCTAAAATACAATATTATCCAAATAACTATCGAAATCAAATCAATAAACATATTGTCAAGTCAATGAGTCATAATCCTCTCAAGGTAAGTGTTTCCCTCAACCCTCAAGTGTTTAAGCTCACTCATACATCACACAACATGCAAATACTACCATATGTTTGGCTCAAGTCTACATTCTCCACCACTTGGAATGACAATTCGTTCACACATCAATGAGGACTTTTAAAGGTTGTAGTGTTGGCTCTTTGGTAGGGAAGGTTCATATGGTAAAAGTGACTAAGTATGATTAGTAAAGCACAGAAGGAATCTCAATGTAGATCATATCATCATAAAAATAGCAATCTCATCTTCATGCTCTTTTCAAAATCACACTTCTAAACATCAATCTTCCCTTTGCAAGATTGTGAACATACTCACAACACTTTGGTCAAACTTGACCAATTTTTCATGAAAAGTCAACCTTTTTCTTTAAAGCTCTTTTAGCACTTGCCTTTGCACATTTTTGCATCAATCCTTGCATATTTGAATATCTTCCCACCTTGGCCACCCATTTCTTCATCATATCACCAATCTTCCTTCCTTCTTTTCACTCTACTAATCATAAGGACAAGAGAGTTCCAAAAAGGAAGTAAAATGGCTTAAAGTGTGGTTAGCCAAAGGAAAAGTCAATAGACACAAAATGGTTAGCAATGGATATTAATATCAAGGTAGGCTCATAGGGCAAAGTAGCTCAATATAAAACCAAAAGATGGCCTCAAATCATATCATGTGAAATCAATGTCTAATGTAGCCTCAAACAAGACTCAAGCCAAGTTCTAGAGTATAATACACATGTGTGGAACTCACATCAAAGAAAAATCATCCGTTCAAGATTGAAACGGGCAAAATTTGGCTCAAATCTCACGGGTATATTGTGATCATGACTCATATCATATAAAAAATGCCCATATCACTGAAATTTCAAGAATCATGAAATCAATAGTATCGAAGATCAACAAGAATTAAGCAATAATTCCACTACACTAATAAAGACTTTCAACTCATTCACACAACAATAAACATATCTTATGCATTCACTACTCGAAAAAAGCAACAATGGCTAAAATTAACAAGCAAAACAAGGGCTCATCAATACAATAGGCATCAAAGCCTAAAAATACTTCCAAAAATCAATCTAAATATAGCATTGCCATGAGAATGACAAAACGATCACACCCCCCAAACTTTTTTGGACCATAGGTCTAAAAAGTTTGGCAAAGGAGTGGAGGCAAGAATCATGCAATGCACAATAAAGCACAATACCACAAGAATCAACACTTAAGCTCAAAATAGCAATCTAAAAATCAAGCAAACTAAACCTAGGAAATGAAAGCACATATAGTGATGAGTGTAAAAACATACCTTGAGTTGGGATTAAGAATAGGAGAGTGACTAGTCACTTACATGAGAATGTCCTTCTTGGTCGAGTAGGAAGATAAATCTCCTCATCACACCTTTCTAGAGCTCACAAATCACATCAATTATAATTGCAAATCAAAATTTGAAGAACGAACACACCCACCCAAACTTTTTCGGATCATGGATCTTAAAAGTTTGGAAAAGAGTGATGAAAATAGGATTAACAATGAATCAATGAACAAACAATGTTTATATAAGCTCAAGTAAACTAAGAAATCACCATATATAACAAGAGACAACACCCCCAAACTAGGGTAAATCACATGCACCAACCAAGGTAAGAGACACACTACCTCATATGAAGCAAACAAAGCTATCTAAACTACAAAGTAAACCTATCAAGCAAGAAAATTTTAAGGATGGGTTGCCTCCCATCTAGCGCTTGGATTTAACGTCCCCTAGCCAGACGACACCAATGTTAGCTAAAGGGCCAAGGATATTTGACATCCACCCCATTAAACATCAATCTCAAAGCATAATGATCAAGAAAACAAGTAGGATTTCTACCCCACACCCCCTAAAATCATCTTTTCTTCTCAACCTAATCCACCCCCATCTCCTACTATAAAAAATATTCAAGAAGATTTTTAATTCAAGCTTATAATCAATTATATCAAGAGGTAAGACATATTCACAACGAACAACATTATCAATTAAAGCACAAGTAGAAGAGTTTAGGGGGTAGAGAAATGCTTATTTCATTTGTAGGCTCCTCCTCCACTTTATTTTGTTGTTCTTTTTCCATTAAGCTCAAGTCCATGAGTGGACAATTATCTTCCTCTTCTTGATCATCTTCCTTTTCTCCTCTTGAATCATCTAAATTACCCCCATCTTCCTCCTCCAACTTTGCTTCACAAATCTCTTGGGCTTGTTTGGCCAATTGCTCCATTTGGAGCTCTAAGCTCTTAATTTGATCTCCTCGAGATTTGAACAATTTATCAAATTTCTCATTAGTCTCCTCAAAGCTTCTTTTGGCATCATTTCGAATTTCTCCAAGTTGATTTAGGATGTAAACTAGAGTATCATTAATATGGCTTTGAGGAGCTTCTTCATGATTTGAAGGAATAGGAGAGGGTAATGTGTAGGAATATGGATCCTCATAAGAGTAAGGGTTAGGAGGATAAGGAATTTTGTGTGGAGGTGGTGGTTGATATGGGTGAGGTTGATACGTATAAGAATTAGGAGGATATATATATTGTGGAGAATACGAGTAATAGTTGTATTCGTCCATCTCAATTGAGCTCACTCCTACAAAAATAAGCAAGTATCAATACTCACCAAGAATGATTAAGAACATACAAAGATACAAAGAAAAGACATGTAAACACACATCACCACAAATAGTTACGAAACTCAACAATAACAAAAACAACAAACAAACCCAGCAACAACAAGTAAACTCTCACACAAAAATGCAAACATCGAAAATAAAGAACAAAATCGAACAACCAAACAAACTAGCCGTCTCCCCGGCAACAGCGCCAAAAACTTGTTTAGCCAAAAGGTGTCTACGTGCAAGTGTACACGATCGTTACTGCAATGGCAAGCTTAACCAAGTTTATTTTATATCGAACCCAAAGGAGACGGGGATTTGTAAGGTAAGACTATTGTTCTTGATTTAAAAACACAAAGCAAATAAAGGGATTTGGTATCTATGTCTACTAGTGCGTGAAACTTGTAAACTACCTATCACCTTGATTCACAAAGTGAGCGAGTTGTGTGAGAAGTGTATTAGTGTACTATCCTATGTTTCATGTGGTGAAGTATCACTTACTCATGCATTGAGGTATTGTACAATAAATAGGCAAGCCACTCTAACATGCAAGAGGTCTCCCTAATAACACATTAAAGCCTCTAATTGTCTTTCCAATTCTCTAAGGTAATTTTCACTATCTTAGGAATTTTAACAAACACTTAGTATGCAATGACCTAATAACAAGAATGTTTTAGGTAAATAGCCCAACTCTCGTATGAGACTAAGTCCTAATGGCCCCTACAATCAATTGTGCATATAAGCATTCATACAAACCATCAAAATAGAAAATTGATCATACAACATCTCAAGCATTCATAAGATCAACATAAACACCACACTAATCCATAGGAATCATACACCAACACAAAGGGATTAGCCCATGGCTAATTTAGTCATCATAAAAGAAATTGAAACATTAGCTATCATCATTATGCAAGAATTCAAAAGAGTATACAAGAATTTACCTATTACAATTGGAATTGAAAAGATACAAGATTACCTCTATAAGCTAGAAAATGATCCGACAATAGAAACTGAAAATCAATCGGTAGAAATGTAGCTTGAGCTATGCTAAGAATGCAGGAGAAAATTGATCGTCGATCCGAACAGTACATCACAAGTAATCGTTGAAATTGTAAATGGAAATCTAAGAACACAACTTGGAAACTACCTCTAACTTCTCCTAATCTAGTGAGAGAATATGAATCTAAGAAAAAATGATCAAAAATGTTTTTAGAAAATCTGAGATGGAAGTATATATAGTGCCCTTAGATCATTGACTAAGATACCCTTTATTAAAACGGCGTGAAAATACGAAAATAACCCTAAAAATACGAGAAAACTGAGCTGCTGTCGCCCAAGAACTGTGCAACTGTCGACCACTCGGGCGACAGCTTGCTCGACAAAAGGCCCTCTTGTCGTCCAAGAGCAGTGCAACTGTCGACCAAGATTGGTCGACAGCCAGCTCGACAAATGCCTGTCATTCCAGAGATGTTGGTCGCGCGAGGCCTGTCTTCCGAGGAAGGAGTCCATGTCGCCCGAGGCCTTAGTCTCGGTCGATGCGTGACTTCCTTGTTTTTGTCATATCTTGAGCTCTAGAACTCCGATTGACTCGATTCTTCTTTCGTTGCGACCCTCTCTTCAAGCTATTCAACATAGGATATCAATTTCTCCATTTTGCTCAACTCCAGAATTTGGACTTTTCTCGATCTTGCTCGTTTCTTCCTCATTTTGCTCGTTTTCACCTACAATCACAACTTCCTGGCCAAAAGGGGTTAAATACACAAAGTATCACATAATAGGGTCAAATATGAACATAATATCACCAAAAGCATATAGGAATGAGTGTTAAAACATGTAATTATGACCCTAATCAACTAGTGTACTACGTAAGCTAAGCATTACACAAAGCAGAGCTGCGCTACTCACCCATATAGAAGTTGGCTTACGCATTGGTAATGAGTGTTAGAAAGTTGCAGCCCTTTTTTTTCGACCACCGGGTGGAGGTGTTGACAACATTCCCACTCAGGCAAATACTACATCGACCGGACACTGCAGGACGCTTGTTGAAATGGTCACTAGAGGTCAGCATGTACGGGATAACCTATGCACCCCGACAACGATCAAGGAACAAGCGCTCGCTGATTTTATCATCGAGCTTACTTTCCCATAAGATCTGACGAGGGGGCGTATAACACCATGACACCTCTACGTAGACGGATCATCAACTAGCACAACAACAGGAGCTGGTGTAGTACTGATAAGCCCAGACATACAAGTCTTCACTTCAACAATCAGATTCGACTTCAGAGCAACTAATAACGAAGTGGAGTATGAAGCATTGATAGCTAGACTTAGGTTATCATTAGCTGTAGGGGCAACCAAACTTCAGATTTTCAAAGATTCCCAGCTAATAATATCCCAAGTCCGGGGGGAATATGAAGCAAAAGACCAGCATATGGCATTGTATCAGAAGATAGTCGCGCACCTGATCTCACTATTCGGATAAGTCTATATCGAGCAGATCCCGAGGTTGGAAAATACTCAAGTAGATGCATTAGCCCGGCTAGCTACAAGTAGTGGAGAGGCGGAGTTGACGGAGGTTGTCGTCACCAAATTAAAAGACCCCTCAACGTCTGATTATAAAATTAATCAAACTTCGAGTGGGGGGCAGGAAGAAGACGAACATTGCCAAACTGCAATTAAAAATTACTTGAAGGACTGATCACTCCCAGAAGATGTATGGATTGCTAGTCGGCTAGTGAAGCAGGCAGCCAGATATACGCTGGTGGATGGTAAACTATACAAGCGTGAATTCTCTTTACCCCTACTCAAATGTTTATCTGAAAAATAAGGAATTTGTGGGAGTCACGTTGGGGGGAAAAATTTGGCATACAAGACGATCAGACAGGGATACTACTGCCCCACTCTGCGCAAAGATGCCATTAGCTTCGCTCGGAGATGCGAAAGTGCCATCTATTTGCGCCAAACATTCACACTCCTGCAAGTCAACTCAAATCAGTCCTCAGTCCATGGCCTTTTGCAAAATGGGGGTATTGTCTTGATCGGCCCATTTCCACCTGGCAGGGGCGGTGTAAAGTTTACCGTAGTAGCGGTGAACTATTACACAAAATGGGCTGAAGCTGAAACACTAACATCAGTAATGCAGGAAAGAATGATCAGCTTCATTTGGAAGAACATGATTTGTAGATTCAGACTCCCGCAGTCGATCGTGATAGATAATGGCAGATAGTTCGACGACCAAAAATTGAGAGAATTCTGCAGCTCATGGAACATCAAGAAGCACTGTTTCGACACCTTACCATCCACAATTGAATGGACAAGTAGAAGTAGTGAACAAGATCCTGAAGCATGTCTTGAAGATCCATCTCGAGGATAAAAAAGGTAGTTGGGTAGACAAGCTCCCAAAAGTGTTGTGGTCCTACAAAACATCATACCGAGCTAGTACCGGTGAAACCCCGTTTGCCATAGCTTTCGGAACAGAGGCAGTCGTCCCAGTGGAGGTCCAAAACTAGACTTGGAAGGTAGTAAGATATGATGAAGAAAGTAATGACAAAGCGTTGGCAGTGGAGAAAGACCTACTTGAAGAAACCCGAGCTTCGTCAGAATTGAAGAATGCTACCCACAAGCAAAGAGCAGAAAAATGCTACAACTCCCAGGTACGGAATAAAAAATTCAAGGATGGGGAGTTAATTTTGAGAAGACGATTAGTAATGCCACTCGGTGTGTTTGGGCCAAACTGGGAAGGACCGTTCCGGGTTACCGCAAGCTGGACAAATAGAACATACGAGCTCGATGGAAGGAAAAGCCTCATCATATACTTGGAGCGCAGCACATCAGAAGAAGCACTATCAGTAGGGGAAGACGAGAAATAATTGCTTGTAAATAGACTAGCCAAAGGTTCGCGTCAGGAGTATTGATGACGACTGATTAGGGTCATAATTGCATCATTTGGCATTCATTTCTATATGGTTTTGAAGAGTTTATGTTCATATTTGACCCTAAAATGATATACATTGTGCTATTGACCCCTTGTTGGCTAGAAAGTGTGTTTTGTAGTGAAAAATAAGAAAAAATGAGGAGTTTGTAACTATGGTGAAGAAGACGAAGTGATCCGAGCATGTGGAGAAGTTCAAATGATTCAAGGGAAGACCCTAGGAGGCTCGGATGAGAAACCGGATCGAAAATGAAGAAGTCCGACATCGGACGTCCAAGATCCATCCAAATCGCGCGCCAGCAAGCCAGAGTCACGTGCCCACAAGACCAGACTCGTGCGGCCAATCCCTGGACCGCAAAAGAAATCAGCGCACGTAGGCGCGCGACGTCCGATGCAGAGTCACGCTCAAGGGCAAAATTCTGGATTTTCAGGGGCATTTTTGTCTTTTGTGCATTTTAATGAAGGGCATTATGGTACATGCATGATGAGTACTATATATACTTAAGGCATCAGATTTCCAAGGACATTCTACACACTTTCCATCATTTTCTTAGATTCTCAATTAAATTAGGGAGTCAAGAGAAGTTACTAAGTGGGTTCTTAGATTTTCTTAATCTTCTTTCTTCGATTACTTTTGATCTACCCGTTGGATCGACGATCCGTTTGTTGCATTAGCTTAGTCGTGATTAGAGCTACATTCCTACTGTTCAATTTCGCATTTGTAGTTCCGGATTTCAAGTTGGATATTCAAGGTAGTAGATAGCACTTTCAATTCCATTGTTCTAGGTAAGAGAATTGTAATTTCTCTTCATATTAGTCTTCATAATGATGTTAGATAGTTTAATTGTTGTTTTGTTCATTTAATTAGCCATGGGCTAATTTCTATATGCATTGGTGTATGAAGCTTATGTAGTAGTTTGGTGATCCTATAAATCCTATGAATGTATTGTGATATTGATTGATTAATTCTCTTAATTGATGTTATGGCTGAATATTTAGTATTGCTAATTGGATGTTTAGAGGCCTAGTGGATTAGCAAGACATGAGAATTGAACTTATTCATGAAAACTCTTTACTGAATGTTGTGCATGCTAGGTGTCTGATGAAATGCTCTTAGGTCAATGAGAATTGTCTTTGATTTTAGTCACCTCAATTAGGGTATTAAGAGTCATTAGAGAGATCTAGGGTCTTAATAAAGCTAATTGCTTAATTGATCAATCAATGGACCTTGCATGATTAGGAGAGATAGGCACCAAATGAATCATAGGTGTATTACACTAATGCATGCTTCCACTCTTGTTCACTTTGATAAAAGGTGATAGGTAGACTTTCATATTTTGTCAAGAAGTAGATAAATACCCCAAACCTTTTATTGCTTTCTTAGATTAAATTCTTAACAACAATCTTACTATTCATAGACTAATTTCCCTGTGTTTGATAATTTTAACTTGGTCATCTTGCCACGTCTATAACGACCACGTGAACTTGCGTGAGACACCAAATTGGCAAACAAGTTTTTGGCACCGTTACCGAGGAAACGATCACTTTGTTGAGTTTGTATTGGTGTTTACATGTTCTTTTCTTTGTTTTTCTTTGTTTGTCTTTAATCATTCATGGTGAGTGTTGATACTTGCTTGTTTTTGTAGGAGTGAACTTACTTGAAGATGGACGATTACAACCATTACTCGTATTCTCCACAATTCACATATCCTCCTAATTCCTACACATATCAACCTTACCCATATCAACCACCACCTCTACAAGAAGATCCTTATCCTCCTAATTCATATGCATATCAAGATTCCTACCCTTATGAGGATCCATATTCCTACACTCCTTACCAAGATACATGCTCCTACGATCAGGATGCGTATTCCAACGATCCATCTTCTCCTATGCCCTTCCATCAAGAAGACACTTCTTCAAGCTATGAGGACATTCTAGCTCAAATTCTCAAGAAAATGGAAGAGATGAGAATGGAAGATGAAAGGTACTTTGAGGAGATAAACAAGAAGTTTGATAAAATTAGCATGTCTCAAGGCCGTCAAATAAAAAATTTGGAGTTCCAATTGGAACAATTGGCTAGTAGTGTGCAAAATCAGGAAGTTAGAGCTTCAATTGGAGCAATTGAGCCAACAAGCGTATAAGATTTGTGAAGAAAAAGTGGAGGAGAAAGAAAGAGATGATTCAAGAGGAGGAAAAGAGAAAGAACAAGAAGAGGTAGATGAATGTCCACTCATGGACATGAGCATCATGGAAGAATAACAAAATGAAGTGGAAGATGAGCTTAAGGATGAAATAAGCATTTCTAAACCCTTAGACTCTTCTACTTGTGCTTTAATTGATAATGTTGTTTATTGTGAGTTCATTTTGCCTCTTGAATTGATTGATTATAAGATAGAATTGTGAATCCTCTTGAATATCTTTGATAGTAGGAGAAGGGAGTGGATTGGTTTGATTATAAGTGAAGAGAAAAGTTCATGTGCTTACAAGTATAAAATGAAAAGGAAAGTAGGAGTTTGGGGTAGAATTCCTACATGTTTCCTTGATCATGATGCTTTGAGATTGATGTTTGATGGCAAGAATGATATATATCATTGGCCATTTAGCTAACATTGGTGTCGTCTGGCTAGGGGACATTAAATCCAAGCGCTAGATGGGAGACAACCCATCCTAAAAAGTTTTCTTGCTTATTAGGTTTGCTTTGTAGTTTAGATAGTGTTATTTGTTTTGATTTGCTTCATATGAGGAAGTGTGTTCTATTACCTTGGTTGGTGCATGTGATTTATCCTAGTTTGGGGGTGTTGCTTCTTGGTATATATTGTGCTCCTTGGTGAATTGAGCTTGATAGATACTTTTATTGATTCATTGCAAATCCTATTTTCATCACTCTTTGCCAAACTTTTAGGATCCTTGATCTGAAAAAGTTTGGGCGGGTGTGTTCGTTCTTCAAATTTTAATTTGCAATGATAATTGATTGGAATTGTGAGCTTTAGAAAGGTGTGATGAGGAGATTTCTCTTCCTACTCGGCCAAGAAGGAAATTTTTGTGTAAGTGACAATTCACTCTCCTATCCTTAACCCCAACTCAAGGTATGTCTTTACACTTATCACTCCCTATTTGTTTCTATTCCTAGATTTAGTTTGCTTGATTTTAGATTACTATTTTGATCTTATTGATTGATTCTTGTTGCATTGTGATTTGATTAGTGCATTGCATGATCTTTACTTCATTTTTGCCAAACTTTTTAGATCCTTAATCCAAAAAAGTTGGGGGGGGTGTGTGTGTGTTTGTTTTGCAAATCTCATTGCAATACTATGTTTAGGATGATGTTAGTGTTTACTTGATGCTTTAGATCATGTTCCTAGTAGGATGTCTTGTTTTTGCTTGATATGATTGCCTTATTGTTGCTAGCTTTGAGTAGTAATACATGAGATAGTCTAATTGTTGTGTGGATGTTGTTGTAGTTCACAGTTAGGTGTAGTGGATTTATCATTTGATTCATGTCTTGTTTATGGTGTTATTGGTTCTATTATTCTTGAGACTTTGATGATTTGAGCATGTTTGATATGATATGAGTCTTGATCACCTTTATCCCGTGAGGTTTGAGCCATTTTTATGCCCGTTTCAACCTTGAACGGAAGATATTCTTTGATGTGAGTTCCACACATGTACATGTTACTCCAGAACTTGGCTTGTGTCTTATTTGAGACTACATTAGATGAGGAGTTCACATGATATGATTTGAGACCATTTTGTTTATCTATATTGAGTCACTTTGCCCATATGAGCCTACCATTGATATTATGATCCATTGCTTACCATTTTGTGCCTATAAATATTTCCTTTGGCTAATCACACTTTAAGCCATACTTCCTTCCTTTCTGGAACTCTCTTGTCCCTATGATTAGTAGAGTGAAAAGAAGGAAGGAAGATTGGTGAGTTGATGAAGAATATGGTGGCTAAAGTGGAAAGAAAATTAAGTATGCATGGATTGATGTGAAAAGAAGGTTCAAGTGCTAGTGAAAAGCTATGAAAAAAAGGTTGATTCCTATGTGTTGTGAGTATGATCACAATGTGCTAAAAAAGGGAAGAATTGTCTTTGAAAAGTGTTGATTGGAAAGTGCATGAAGAGTGAGTTGCTAATCGCATGAAGATGTGAATGTTCTCTATTATGATTCCTTCTTGCTTTACTAATCATACTTAGTCACTTTTGTCCATATTATTTCCTTCCCTACCAAAGAGCCAACACTATAACCTTATGAAAGTCCTCATTGATTTGTGAATGATTTGTCATTTCAAGTGGTAGAGAACTTAGACTCAAGCCAAGCTTATGGTAGTATATGTATGTTGTGTGATGATTGAGAGAACCTCAAACACATGAGAGATGAGCTAAACACTTCCTTGTGAGGATCTTGACTCATTGATTTGATATCTTGCTCATTGATTCTATGTTGAAAGTTGATTAGATGACATTGCATTCTTGAACTTGCATGATATTAGGCGATGTTTTCATGACACTTGGCTATGAGCTTGATTCTTCATTGATACAATTATTCTCCTATCTTATCGCTTCGTTGCTCGAGGCCGTGCAACAATCTAGTTTGGGGGTGTGATTAGGGTCATAATTGCATCATTTTGCATCCATTTCTATATGGTTTTGATGACTTTATGTTCATATTTGACCCTAAAATGATATACATTGTGCTATTGACCCCGTGTTGGCTAGAAAGTGTGTTTTGTAGTGAAAAATGAGCAAAAATGAGGAGTTCGTAACTATGGTGAAGAAGACGACTTGATCCGAGCATGTGGAGAAGTTCAAATGACTCAAGCGAAGACCCTAGGAGGCTCAGATGAGAAACCGGATCGAAAATGAAGAAGTCGGAAATCGAACGTCCAAGACACATCCAAGTTGCATGCCAGCAAGGCAGAGTCGCGTGCTTGCAAGATCAGACTCGCGCGGCCAATCTCTGGACCGCGCAAGAACTCGGTGCCCGCGTTGGCGCGTGGCGTCTGGTGCAGAGTCGCACGCAAGGGCAAAATTCTGGATTTTTAGGGGTGTTTTCGTCTTTTGCGCATTTTAATGAAGAGCATTATGGTATATACATGAGGAGTACTATATATACTTGAGGCATTAGATTTCCGAGGACATTCTACACACTTTACATTATTTTCTTAGATTCTCAATTAGATTAGGGAGTTAAGAGAAGTTACTAAGTGGGTTCTTAGATTTTCTTAATCTTCTTTCTTTGATTACTTTTGATCTACCCGTTGGATCGATGATCTGTTTGTTGCATTAACTTAGTCGTGATTAGAGCTACTTTTCTACGGTTCAATTTTGCATTTTGAGTTCCAGATTGCAAGTTGGATATTCAAGGTAGTAGATAACACTTTCAATTCCATTGTTCTAGGTAAGACAATTGTAATTTCTCTTCATATTAGTCTTCATAATGATGTTAGATAGCTTAATTGTTATTTTTTTTCATTCAATTAGCCATGAACTAATTTCTATATGCATTGGTGTATGAAGCTTATGTAGTAGTTTGGTGATCCTATAAATCCTATGAATGTATTGTGATATTGATTGATTAATTCTCTTAATTGATGTTATGGATGAATGTTTAGTATTGCCAATTGGATGTTTAGAGCCCTAGTGGATTAACAAGACATGAGTATTGAGCTTATTCATGAAAACTCTTTATTGAATGTTGTGCATGCTAGGTGTTTGATGAAATGCTCTTAGGTAAATGAGAATTGTCTTTGAGTTTACTCACCTCAATTAGGTTATTAAGGGTCATTAGAGAGATCTAGGGTCTCAATAAAGTTAATTTCTTAATTGATCAATCAATGAACCTTGCATGATTAGGAGAGATAGGCACCAAATGAATCATAGGTGGATTACACTAATGCATGCTTCCACTCTTGCTCACTTTGATAAAAGGTGATAGGTAGACTTTCATATTTTGTCAAGAAGTAGATAAATACCCCAAGCCTTTTATTGCTTTCTTAGATTCAATTCTTAACAACAATCTTACTATTCATAGACCCATTTTCCTGTGTTCGATAATTTTAACTTGGTCATCTTGCCACGTCTACAACTACCACGTGCACTTGCGTGAGACACGAAATTGGCAAACAACGACCTCTATAAATCTTGTTGTTCAATGAAGATGTATTTTTTCCAAGAAATCATCTGTTCAAGCTTAAAATAAGCAAAGGACTCAAGTCCCGAAACATTATTTTCAAAGCTTGAGGCAAAGGCCGTTAAAGTGCCCAGGTTCACTAAAGTATCCTACTAAAGGATCACTAAAACCCACTGCCCAATCGCCCAAGAGAACAATAAAGTACGATTTGCGGTCCTAAGCGGCATAAGACGAACAATTCGCGATCCTAAGCAGCGTAAGATGAACAATTGCGTACCAAAATAAAAATACGAGCTACAATAAGATAATAACGTGCGAGTAAGTAATAAAAGCTAAATGGAACAAGAAGTACTAACACTTCATTTTGTAAGACTTAGAAAATTTTCTAAGTTAAAGAAGAGGTGTTGGTTACAAAGGCCAACCAACTAGCAATCTTTCAAAAAAAAATAAAAATCCTAAGTCTCCGGAGCGACGTTGGAGGTAGCGTCGGTGGCAGACGGAGCATCGGCAACGGTCTCAGAGGGAGTTTGGGCGACCTCGGTGTGGACCTCGGGGGCGACCTGCTATGTGACCTCGGGGGAGAGAGTTGGCATATCTGTAATATTACCCGATAGGCAGCTAACATCCACCATGATGTTCCCCGTCAGATTCTCCATTTGCTCCTCAGTATGGGGAGTTCACTCTTCACCATCGGCGGGAAGCTCGCTGGAACAAATGACCTTGAGGTGAGTGGGGATGAAGTCCAACTCGATCCCCAACTTCGCGAGGTCAACAATGTCCAGCTCTGTTTTGGCGAGAATTACAGCCGCCTCCACATACTCTTTGAACTCCTTGACGAGCATTTCCCACTCGTTCTACTTATACGTTTTAGCCCAATGGAAGGCATAGAGAACCTCGGTGTAACACAAGATGAAGCCGAGGTCCGATGCCTCCGTTTTTGCAGATGCTAGGGCTTCCAGTGAAATGGACACAGACTCTGGAGTTTGGCGATTCGATTGGCCGCTGTGCCGAGCTCTTCTCTCAACTGAGAGCACTCTGCCCAAGTCCCCTTGCCCGCCTCGCGCTTCACTGCGAGCTCCTTGGTTTTGAGGGCGAGCTCTTCAGCCTTAGCATCGAGCTGCTCGTCTTTAGCCTTCAAAGTCGCCTCGACATTCTTCTTGAGGTGGGCGAAGTCCTACTGGACCCTCTCAAGCTTATTGAGGGCATCCTGCTCGGCCGCCAAAGACGTTGTAGCCTACTCCTCCGCTATGGCACCAGCCTTCTTAGCGTTGGATAGATCCTCAGCCATCCTTGTTGGTCCTTAAGACAAATTTTAGTGATAGAAACACTAAATCAAGTCTAGAAGGGAGGGGGGGGGGTCAAATAGACTTGATAGGTTTCAAAAACTTTTTACTTTTAGGCCTGTTATAAAATTAGCAGACTTCCTAGAGGGACGTCTGGTTTATATATTGTGCACAGTGAGTTTTAAAGTGCGGAAACGTTTTTAATTGAAAACCTTTTATGGTGATTTGTGCACAAGTAAGAACAAAAATTAAAGAGGGCAAGACACAAGGATGTATAGTGGTTCGGACAGAAGGTCCTACTCCACTCTCCACAATCCAGCTGGACTTGTGGGGCTCTCCACTAACTTTCTCACTGACTTACTCACTTACAGAGAGTTTAGCTTTCTTACAATAGTCTATGCCAAAAGCAATCGACTTATCAACAACTTCTATAAAGCTTACAATAGATGAATATGAATAAAAGGTTTTGAGTACGAGTGAGTATTTTGACTGAGTTTTGGCAAGCTTGATCGCGTGATTATCCGTATTTGAATTTTTCACTGGTACTCTTATTTATAGGTTCAAGTCAACTAGCCGTTGGGATTGACTAGAGATTTGAAACCCTATAATTTAGGATGCAATCAATTAACAAGATTGATTTATCCTGTTTTCTTGATTCCCAAATAACTTCAAAATCCCCAATCAATCAAGTTTGTCCCCTTGATTGATTGGTCTTCTATTTTGGGAATCTTCTCGTTGTCGCAAGTCAACCCTTGAGTGATTCCATAGAATCTGGGTAGAGCACAAGACTTCAGCTGATCTTTCGCCTCAGCTGATATACTAGTCTGCTAGTATGTGAACCTCTGCTGATCCGAGGACTTTATCTTCTCTCACAAGTCTTCAGTGATCATCGTCTGATAAGATTAATCTTCTGCTGGTATCTCGGACCACGTCTGTTCCCTCGATCCTAATCTGATATGGTCCTAGTCTTTTCTGCGACATGCTCTTCAGCTGATCTTCTGACTTCAGCTGATCTTTGACTCTTCTTATATCCATGTCCAGACTGTCTGGGGTCAGCTGCTCGGGTCTTCTGTCTTCTGGAATCTGCTAAGTCTTCAAAGCCTTAGCTAATCTTCTCTCCTATGAATACTCTGGATCTTCTAGGCAACAGGGTCTGTTCCCCCTTACTAAAAACCTATCTAATCCTAGACTTTTCATCAGCTGACTAAAAGGTTCAGCTGGTCCTATTACATGCTGAGCTAGTTTATTATATCATCAAAACATCTAATCAGAATATCCTAACAAATTCCCCCTTTTTGATGATATCAAAACCAACTCAGTTGATCTCAACAGGTAAACAAATATGATCAAGACCAAGTAGGACAGAAAAGAAGATCTTTATATAAGATCCCTTAGACAGAAATTAAAAGCAGCTGACAACAAGTAGTTGTCTGGAAATATAAACGTTTTCATTCAATCAAAACAGAAGAGAACAAGATAAAAGAAACCATACCCTCAGCTGACTCAGCGGACTATTACAGTAGGGAAATCCTATCCTCTTTTGGAATCTGCATCCAATTGAGGAATCTCTTCTCAATCACTTTCAAGGCAGTAGTAGAGGAATCTGGCAAAGTTGGAATGTAGTGAAACACCATGTCTGTCCAGATCTTCTGGATCTCCATCCAGTTGATCTGGCCTTTGCTGTCAACTGGCGTGACGAAGAAATCCAGCTCAGGCAGCTCAGGCTGTACATGCACTTGCACCATCAGACCGCATATGAACTTGGAGAATTTTGGGAAGTTCTTATTCAGCCAATCACTGAAGTCAAAATTTCTTTCTCTTTCTCCTCTGGTCTCCTTCCTCAGCACATTGAAGTGGATGATTGTTGTGATCTTGATCAGCTTCTAGTGAGCAATATCGTCAGCTGTCATCTCATGGATGAATGACTCTACTGGCCCGTCGACCAAAGGCTCATCTGGGTCTGGAATCCACTTTCCACTTCTCCGTCATCTGTTTGTAGGGATTGACAATTTTGTTTTCTTCTTTATCCTACTCCGATAGTGTCTCTCATGCTGATCATTCATCTCAAGTTCATGATGCTTATTTCTTTCTTCCAGAGTCTCCTTCTGAGCCAGCTAAAGTTCTCTAGCCATTTTGGCATCAAGCTCTTCGTTCATCACTCTCCTCTGCTTCTCTCTGGCCTCTTCTTCATTTTCTTTCTTCTGAATTGCCTCAACTAATCTCAAGTCTTTCATCTCCTGGGCCCGCTGCAAAGCGAGTTTCCGATCATCGATGTACTCTTCAACGTTTTGAACCCTGGCTGATAGAATTCTGTTGCTGTTCTCAATCAAAGCTTTTAATGCAGCAACCTCAACTTTCAGAGCAATACCCTCGGCTTTCAGAGAGACAATATCAGCTGAGTTCTTCTCTTCCCCCTTTTTGATATCATCAATAACAGCTGATGAGGGAATCGAAGATGGAATTTGGGCAATTTGAGCTTTTAGGTCCTCCTGACCTTTCACTCGCTCTTCTGTTTCCTTTGAAAGGGCAGTGTCCAGTAGATCTATCTTTGCTGCTTTAGCAGAGAAGGAGGCAGTAGCTTCGTTCAGGAAACCTGTAGCAATCTTCTGAAACTCCTCCTGAGCATAGAAGAAATCAGATCTGGCAGCAGATACGCTTCCAACAAGTTTCTCAAGTAGATGTGCCTTCTGATCACTGACAGCTTGCTGGACACTCTTCTCAATCAGTGAAGGAGCAAGCGTCTTTGCTGCTTTCAAAGTGGCCTTGACTTCTCTGATCTGATCATTGAATAACTGCTTCATCTTGTTCAGTAGATCAGAAGTCACCTGATCATCCTCTCGAATCTCAAAATCGTCAGTCGGGGGCACAAATTCTGTATCCACAGTCTCCGGGCAGTCAAGGGCAATCCCATCCTTGAGGAGAAGTGCCCGAGCGACTCTCAGCAGACCTTCAGACAAGGTCAACTCTGAAGGACCCTTAACATCCAAGGCTTTCTTAAGAGTATCCTCCCAAGTCATGAAGTTACCTTCACCCATTTCCTCCAACAGATTGAGGAAAAAGGCTACAGGACCTTCCCTAGCTTTTGCCCAGGTCAAGCCTTCGGCCAGCAGGTCTAAATGGGCTGGGTAGGAGAGTGAGTTGGGTATGAGGTAGGAGAGATGGGTTAGAGCAGTAACAGTCATGCCCCGTTCAATCTTGCTCTTTTAGCGAAGATTGGTGTATGAAGCATGGGGGTCAAACACTGGTTCTGTTGAGGAGGTGAGGGGTTCTTGGTTGATGGGATCAGGGTTAAGGGGATGTTGGGCAGCTGAAGGCTCTCCAAAGGTAGCCAAGTCCTCTGGTTCATTGCCCTCTGGGAATGATGAAGGTGATGGGTCGGCTGGTTGTGAGGTGGGTGTATTGTGAGTGGAGGCTTGATTAGTTGGAGAATGATGTGGCGAAGGAGGTTATGTGGGCGGGGAAGATGGTGAAGGTTGGGCTAACCTGATTGGCTGGGCAGCCACTGGGGAGCAGCTGGGGTTGCCTCTTCTGAGGTGGAGAGATGCACCACATAATCTTCTTCTTCAGCACATGCTCCCTCTGCTGGGTCCTCCTCTTCAGCAGTGTGAGGACTAGGAAAGTCCTCAAAATTAGGTGACCTACTTGCTCGTTCATCATCAGTAGGCTCATCTACAAGCATTGTAGATTTAGTAGCAGATGACCTTTTCTTCAATCTGCTCAGAGGAGCAGTGTCTAGCTCTTCCTCATCTTCATCTTCAAAAGTGAGCTTCCTCTGAACAGGAGTGATGTCCCTCTTGAACTTCTTCTTCTTCTTAACCCGATCAGCAGACCGCTGAGCCTTTCTCTTCTGCTTTTTCTGAGTACCAGCAGAAGGACCCGGAGCAGCTGCTGCTGGAGCACACTCAGAATCTGAATCTGGAGCTCCCAAAGTCTTAACATTGTTTCCCTTGATGAACTTGGAGTGATTGTAGTCACAAACCCACTCAGCATCCCACTCATGCTCTGGCATCAGATGTCATAAAATGATTGTGATCTTGGTGGCCATAGAGCATTTGGACTTGAGTCCGTATATCCGCTCATTGTCTACCGTCTCTTTTGTGAAACACTTTAACTCCTGCTGCAAGTGAAACCACAGCAGACTCACCCAGTCTGCTTGGACACCATCCAAAATGGCGGGAGCAACACTTAGACGTAGTCTGGTCAGAGCATCCAGATTCTGCTGCTCCGCCAGTATGACTTGGGTGACTATGTCCATCAAAAATCTGTATCTTCTCCTGAGCATATTTTTTTTCAAACCTGAGGATCTGTTCCGTTGACTCCTCCTTGCCATCATTTGAAATGTTACTAGATACTCAGATTCCTTGAAGGTATGAGGTAGAACACCAGTCGAAGGCAGATCAAAAATATCAGCAGCATCCTTCTTGGTCAATGTCAAGGTCGTCCCTTGCACCCTTGACCGGATGACATTATCATTGAATTTTGCCCTAATCAGAAAATGCATAGCGAACAGATTGAGGGTCTTGTTATCAGGCGGCGCCATGGAAATGAAAGTCTGCAGATTAAGTTTCTGAAGCATGTTCAATATCTCTCTGATTTCTGGGAGTCGCATCGTCTCATAGTCGACACACATCTCAACATAAATATCCTCGAGCAAAACCTTCCATGCTTTAGTATCCATCACTCAGAGCAAAGATTAGCAGGATAAAATAGAGAAATGTGGAAGATAGAATATTTTGGAGAGGGAAACGTTCTTCAAACAAGAAAAGAGGATATATATAAGTGTCGTAAAGAGAGAGATGAACAGTTTTTCCAAAAAGAAACTGTCAAAAATTGATCGTTAGATCAAGAGGATTGATATGTTGCATCACATAAATCAAGGGTCTAGATTAAAGGACCTTTGAGATTTTAGGGATGATGCGTAAGTGTCAATTTTCGAAAAGAGTTTTGGCCGCCCAAAATTCCATCTTTTGAAAAAGGTAATGATTAAAAAACTTTTGAAAGGTAAATTTGGGCGGTGAGAAATTAATTACCACTGACATCGAATTTTGGAAAGTGGTAAATCCCAGATTTTTTGAAAAAAAAAATCATTTGATTGCCAATTAAAAAAATTAATTTTAGAAATTAAGGATTTAACCAATATTTGTAAAAGATTTTATTTCCCAGAAAATAGTTTGAAAAACAATGAAAAAGAAAACTTATCGAATAGCTGACGTGGCAAGATCAGCTGATAAGATCCTCTTCCCAGGATAAAATCCCTTCTGCTCATCTGAGGTTCCTCTGTCAGCTAACAAGGATCAGAAGAGGGAAATGACCTTGTCGGGTTCTCTTGATTTATACGTGTATCAAGTTAAAGATAACAAGATAGGAAAGGGATAAGAGAAGAAAAAGAAGACATACCAGACCAGCTGACATAGAGATCAGCTGGTTATCACAGTGGATTCCCTTCAGCTGATTATCAGCTGAACAACTTGAATACTTCTTTTGCCCTCTCTAGAGAACTGCCTCTCCATCTACCATCCCTAACTCAACTACTAATTCTCTGAATCTGATCTCAGCCTAAGGCTTGGTAAGGACATATGCTCTCTTCTTCTCAGTGTGAATCTTCTCCATCCTGATATCACCCTTCTCCGCATGATCTCTAAGGAAATGGTGTCTTATATCCACATGCTTACATCTGGTATGGAGAACATGATTATGAGTAATGGCTATTGCACTTGTGCTATCACAGAAGATGGAAATCTCCTCTGTGATCACATGGTAGTCTCTCAGCTGTTGTCTGATCCAGAGCAGCAGCTACCAGCAGCCATATACTCTGCCTCTGTTGTGGAAGTAGCTACTGAGGTCTGCTTCTTGGAGAACCAAGAGATCAGCTTACTTCCCAGAAACTGACATGTGCCTAAAGTTGACTTCCTATCAATTTTGCACCCTCCATAGTCAGAATCTGAGTACCCACTCAGCTGAAAGTTGTCATTAGCTGGCTACCAGAGGCCCAGATTGGAAGTATCCTTCAAATACTTCACAATCTTCTTTGCTGCTTCCAGATGAGACTTCTTAGGGTTCACCTAAAAACTTGCACATACTCCTACTGCAAAACTGATATCAGGTCTGCTGGCAGTAAGATAAAGTAGAGAACCTATAAGGCCTCTATAGAGTGTTTGATCTACCTTCTCGTCCGCTTCATCTGGGTCCATGCTGAAGTTTGCCATCATTGGAATCTTAGCCTCTCTGCTGCTAGTGACTCCAAAATTTTCAATCAGATTTTTGGCATACTTAGCTTGGCTGATAAAATTTCCATTGGGCATCTGCTTCACCTGCAGCCCAAGGAAGTAGGTCATCTCCCCCATCATGGACATCTCAAACTTGCTTGTCATCAGTTTACTGAACTGATAACACATCTGCTTGTTGGGGGACCTAAAAATGATATCATCTACATAAATCTGCACCAAGAGGATATCATCTCCATCTTCTTTCCGGAAAAAGGTCTTATCTATCTTCCCTTTACTGAATCCGCTGTCCAGCAAGAACTGAGAGAGAGTATCATACCATGCTCCAGGTGCCCGCTTTAGACCATATAGAGCCTTCTGCAACCTATAGACCTTGTGTCCAACTTCGAATCCTGGTGGCTGTTCCACATACACCTCTTCTGCCAGGATTCCATTCATAAATGCTGATTTGACATCCATCTGATATATCTTGAACCCTTTGAAAACAGCATAGGAAAGAAATGTTGGTCCCAAAGGCAGGTTTTTAGGGAAGAATACCTTTGAACAAGTCTAGAAGGGGGGGGGGTTGAATAGACTTGTAAGTATTCAAAAACCTTTTTCAAATTATTCGGCTTACTCAGAAAACCAGCAGACTACTTGAGGTAGTCTGATTTAGAAAGTAGTGCGCTGTGAATAGTGCAGAAACGTTTTTAATGAAAATCGGCTTTTAGGTGATGTGCACAAATAAGAACAAAAAGAAAACGAAGAGACACAGGGGATTTATAGTGGTTCGGACCAACTGTCCTACATCCACTCTCCTCAATCCAACTTGGACTTGAGGGGCTCTCCACTAACTCGCTTACTCACTTACTTACACAGTTTGAGAGTACTACTCTCTTTATAACTTGTCAATGCTATAATTGCAATTGACTTCTTACAGCTTCTACAAAGCTTTTACAAAGGATAAGTATGAATGGTGTTCTTGAGCGTAAGTGATAAATCTGACAGAGTATTGGCTAGCTTAATATACGTGTGAATCCTATACTGAAATTATCACTATTACTCTAATTTATAGGGTCAAATAACTAGCCGTTGGAATGGACTAGAAATCTGAGATCCTATAATTTCGTATTCAATCAATCATTGTGATTGATTGAATTTCCTTCTTGATTCCCGTCAATCTTCGCGATCTTCAATCAATCAAGTTTGTCCCCTTGATTGATTGATCTTCTATTCTGGGAATCTTCCTTTTATGTCGCAAGTCAACCCTTAAAATTGATTCCGAAGAATCTGGGCCGAGCACAAAACCTCAGCTGATCTGTCTCCTCAGCTGGTGTATCAGTCTGCTGATACTTGGACCTAAGCTGATGTGCAAGTCTGCTCTGAACACCTGAACCGAGCACCCAATCAGAGACACATAACAGCTGAACCGAGCACCCAATTTAAGCTTCCTTCTGATCTGAACACCTACACTTGAATCTCCTAAAATCTGCTCAGCTGGAAAGTCAGGCAACTTCTTACCCCTCTGAGGTGCCATGGTCTGCTCATCTTGGGTTTTGTCTGCCATTCCCCTTGGTTAGTGTCAGGAGTCATTGTACCCTCATCAGGTGCTGATGAAGGCTTATCAGCTGACTTGGGCTCATCATCTGAATCTGAATCTGATTCAATCCTAGGTACCACCACCTTGATCAGATCTGGCTTGTCTTTCAGATTCAGCTGATTCATCTCATCTGCTAGCTTCTCTTTGCTGTACTCATGAACAAATTCATCAAATACAACATGGGGTGTCTCCTCCACACCAAGAGAGACCTTATTAAAGACTCTATAGACTTTGCTACTACCAGAATATCCTAAGAATATTCCTTCAGCAACCTTAGCATCAAAAGTCTTTAACTTGGTTTTTCCATTGTCGTGGATGAAACACCTTTGTACAACTCATAGGGACAAAGGAAAGATTAGGGGATTTACCTTTGTACAACTCATAGGGGGTCTTGCCATGCCTCTTGACTGGTAAGCATCTATTCTGGATGTAACAAGGAGTGTTGATGGCTTCAGCCCAAAATCTCTGAGGAGTCTGGTATTCAGCTAACATGGTTCTTGCTGCCTCCTTAAGAGTTCTGTTTCTTCTCTCAACTAACCCATTCTGTTGAGGTGTTCTGGCAGCTGATGTCTCATGCTGAATACCATTTTCCCTGAAATAGTCAGACACAACAGTGTTAAGAAATTCAGTACCTTTGTCGCTTCTGATTCTGACTATGCTGAGGTCCAGCTCCTGCTGGATCCTCTTGAACAACTCCAGCATCTTGACCATAGTCTCATTCTTCATGAACAAGAACACTACGGATTAGGGTCATAATTGCATCTTTTTGCATCTATTTCTATATGATTTTGGTGATATTATGTTCATATTTGACCCTAAAATGATATACTTTTTGCATTTAACCCTTTTTGGCTAGAAAGTTATGATTGTAGTTGAATACGAGCAAAATAAGGAAGAAACAAGCAAGTTTGAGAAAAGTCTGAAATTCTGGAGTTCATCCAATTGGTGCAATTGATGTCCCATGTTGAAGATCTTGACGAGAGGGTCACAACGCAAAAAGAATCGAGTCAATCGGAGTTCTAGAGCTCAAGATATGATGAAAACGAGGAAGTCGCGCATCAACCGCAACTAAGGCCTCGGTCGACAAGGACTCCTTCATCAGAAGGCAGCCTCCGCGCGACCAACTTACCTGGAAAGACACGCACGGAGCGAGTGAGGTGTCGACCAGCTCGGACGGCAGACGTTCAAGTCTTGCACGACAAAATTGCACCGTGTCGACCAAGCTGTCGACCAAGAGGTCGACAGACCTACAGCTCTTGGGCGACAGATGTTCTGAATACTCGGATTTTTAGGGCTATTTTCGTATTTTTGTGCGTTTTAATGAAGGGCACATTGGACTAAATATTGTGGGCACTATAAATACATCAAGGATCAGAGTCTCAAGCATCTAGATCATAATTCCAAGTTCTTAGATTAGTTTAGAGAGAGAATTAGGTAGTTACTTAGTGGGTTCTTAGTTAGATTCAATCTTCTTTCTTCCATAACTTTTGATCCGTACGTCGGATTTTTGATCCGTTTGTTCCTACGTTCTTCTCTCGATTCAAGCTACGTTTCTACAGTCCAGTTTTGTATTTTGCATTCCGGATTTAGAGATAGCTTTTCAAGGTTTGATGCTTGTATTTCCATTTCTCCACTTATAGTAAGATTTCCTTTAATATTCTTGTTTTAGTTACTATTCATGATGTTTACATTGTTAATTGTTGATTTTCATTACCAATTAGCCATGGGCTAATTCCTTGTTGCATGGTTGTATGAATACTATGCATGAATTAGTGACCTTGATGTGTTTGTTATCTTATTATTGACTTGTAAGAATGTTTGGGATGTTTAATTGGATTGTATGGCTTACATGTTTTAGCAATGAAATGAGAATTGAGCTATAAGAACTTTATGCATACCAAGTGTTTGATATATTTCTAGTATGACCAATGAGAATTGCATAATAGCCTAAGACCTCTTAATTGGAGTGTTAGGAGTTGTAGAGAGATCTAGACACCTAATAGAGCCTTACCTTGTGTTGTAGAGAGATCTAGACACTAGTTGGCTTGATTAATACATCAAGAGATCTTTTGCATGCTAGGATGGATAGGATCTAAAGGAACCATAGTAGAATTACTTCCATGTACACTTCACACTTGCTCACTTCTTTGAGGTGATAGTTAGGATTTACTTTGCTTTGCCATAGTAGATAGAATCCTTGATGGTTTTCTTACTTTCCTAGCTATTAGCCTTTTGTAGACATTCAATGCCTGCTTGATATCGCATCATTTCCCTGTGTTCGATATTTAACTTGGTTAACTTGCCACGACAACAACGACCACCTTAACTTGCGTGGAAATCATCACGATTTTGGTAAACAACTACCCAAGTGTATCTTGTATAATCATCCACTATCACCAGTGTGTACTTCCTTCCACTGAAGCTAAGAGGAGAGACTGGTCCAAACAGATCCATATGCAACAGCTGGAGTGCCTTTGTTGTGGAAGTACTCTGCACATCCTTGAATGAGGCCTTTGTCTGCTTCCTTTTCTGGCATGCATCACACTTCTGCTCAGAAGCAAACACCTCATTTAGTAGTCCTCTGACCAGACCCTTCCTTGCTACTTTGTTGAGAGTCTTGAAGTTCAGATGACCCAATCTCTTGTGCCAGAGCCAACTGACTTCAGTGAGCTTTTAGCAACCAAGCATGAGTCAGCTGGGCAACTTACAAAATCTGCAAGATACATGTTACCTCTTCTGAGGTCAGTTAGTAGTACCTGCTCATTTATATCATTAATAACAAGGCAAGAATTTCTAGAAAATCTTATTGAGTATCCCTTGTCACAAAATTGAGATATGGACAGAAGATTGTGCATCAGCCCTTCTACATAGTAGAATTCTTCAACTCTTGTTCCTTTGATCAGCAGAGTGCCAACTCCTCTGGTGACTCCAAAATCGTTGTCACCGAATACAACTCTAGGCCCATCAAGCGTTACAAAGTCCTGGAGGAGATACTTTTCAAATGTCATATGCTTTGAACATCCGCTATCAATGTACCAGACATGATTCTTGGCTTTTCCTCTCTCAATTGGGCTAGAGCTCACTTGAAATTAAAATCAGGTTTTAGGTACCCTTATTTTGGGTCATGATTGGTTAGCATCTAATTTCTGGATCCACAGGTAGAGATCATCCTTATGCGGTTTAGGAGATTTCATCCTTCTACCATACTTATCCACAAAGATCATCTCCCTTAGAGGATCTCTTCTAGGGCGATGAGTGATAACAGTAGGCTTATAGGTGGGTTGCTCATAGGGGTAATTTCGGCTTAAGCCTTTGAATGACTCATATACTTTAGCCTGTGAAGGCTTGCCTGTTTTGGTTACGTTAAATGTAACCCAGGGCTGAGGTCTGTTTCGCTTGGGCTTTCTCTGCTGAGATGGCCCAGGCTTATCATTCCTCTGCTGGTCCTGTTGAGGCTTCCTTGTCTTAGCATTGCTATGAGTTGGATGCCTCTTCTAGTCTTGAGGCTTCTGAGCTTTGGACTTATTTTGTGTTGGTCCCAAAATGAGTATAATCAGTGTATGGGGTGGGGGGGAATACACTGATGTCAGATTTTTCTGCAAGTCTCAGAAAAATGCTCTTACACACTCAGTCAGGAAGATCCTGATGATACTCACTTAAACTGATAGTCCGCAGGGGCAGCAGGGATAAGTCAGTAAAGAGTCAGAAAGGCTGAGTATGAGTTTTGTGCTCGGAAGCTCAGTAGAGATAACAAACCTACTGACCGCTCGAAAGCAAGTCAGTTGGACTACTATCTCAGTAAGCTAGAGTACGTGAGGAAAGTAAGCCCTTAGTTTCTACTCGTTTTAGTTTCTGAAAATGTTTTCTCTGACTTTGCTTAGTAAATGGTGGTTAAGGCCGGTGCATAATTTTAAAGGTCAGGATGATTGATTCAGCCTGATATTCAAAACAATGCAAGGATGCTCAGTTTAATATGATGACAGTTATGATCCTGAGCAAGAATGTAAATCAGCACACAGGGGACTTTTTAACGTGGTTTGGAGATAACCAACTCCTACGTCCATGACCTGATTTAACAGGAAGCTACCCTCTACCACTGAGGATAGGTACTTGGTTTTTACGTGCCATGGGACATGAGTAGCCAACTTCCTCTCTTAGGAACTAACCCCTGGGTGGTTTTACAAGTCCCAGTCCTTCTAACCAACCAATCTCACACCCTGAGTGGCTTGGTATTCTGGTTCCAACTAAGGGTAGCTCTAGCAATACAAATCGATGCTAAAGGTTAGAGCTATCAAACTAAGCAAATACAGAGTGAATCCTACTACAACACTGGGGAAATTTAATTGTAGAGTGTTGTTCAAAGTATGCTTTGAGTGCTTGGATTCTTGAGAGCTTTCTCTTGGAAATTTCCCGTTAGCCTTGAATGGGTGCAAGACTCTCCGTATTTATTGGGAAGATTTGAAATAGATATGTTGGAGGAGATCTTTTCAAATCTTCCCTATTTTAGGGTGGTTGCAGACTAGATGTACTATTTGACCTTTCTCCATGCTTAATCTGGAAAATATTGTCCCACCGCCTGCAACTCTGAGACGCATTGCATGCCATATTAATTGCTGCGCAGACTCCGTACATGTGTGTCGAAAGACGATTGGCTCTCCGTACAAACGGCTAGTTGTTCGTCTGACACTTGTCCTTTCCTCATACATTCAATAGTCTGAGTTTCTTTTTAATTACTCAGCCTGAATATTGTCTTTAGTGGAGTCTTGCTGACATTCTCTTTGTCTCTCAGGTGTTAACATAAATGTCAACTGTCCCATAGCATGAATAACCTTTTTGCTTTGGACTTACATGAGTCAGATAAACTGACTCAAGGCCTAAGTCAGGTCTTATGAGCAGTCAGCTCAGCCTGATAGGTTACATGGCATTGCCCTTCACTGACTAAGTTCTGTCTTGAGCATGCTTAGTGTACTCAGTAGAAACATCAGTCAGTGGAAACTCTGGATTGTCTTCAGGATGGATCTTCAAGTCTTTAGACTTCAGCTTCAGTTCAGGCAATCTTCTTCAAGACTGACTCTGACCTTCTTCAGGGTAAATTGTACTTTAGACTTCAGGCAATTGGGTCAACTCCAACATTCTTCAGTCTTCAACACGTTCCCCCTGAACTGAATCCCTAACCTGACTATCCTGATCTAGACAATCCTGACTAACTGCACTTAGGCAAATCATCAAGGGTTTTGGGATCTAATCAAAACACTCAGATTATCCCAACATTTTGGTTACCAGGAGGCTTCTGAGCTTTAGTACTCTTCTACCCAGCTGGAACCTTTTCTGTCCCTTTGCTCTTTTGTCCTTCTGATACAGATGTAGGCTCAGCTGGCCCTTTACCCTTCCGAGGATCCCGGATCAGCTCACTGTCACCTTTCTTCTTCTTTTGTGGTTAGGGTTTGGGATAACCAAGACCCCTTTTATCATTCACAGTTTGTGAGGATTCAGCTATTTCAGACAGCAATTTTTGTTTGCTTTAGTCAGCTGATCCACTTTCAGCTAAAGCTGCTGTGAATTTTTAATTGTCAGTTCGTTTTGTTTGAAGAGTTCATCGAACTTAGCTGTCAGCTATTTATGTTCATTGCTCAACACAGTATTCTCAGAGAGTAGTCTTTCTATCAGCTTCTCATGTTCCTCACATTTTACAATTAAGTCACCTGACTTGCTAGCATATGAGTAATAGGATACCACTAGTAGTCTAGCACTCTCCAATTCCTGTCTCTAGCTTTGAACTTCAGCTTTCAGCATGGAGTTCTCCTCTTCTAACTTATAATAAACTTTTAGAGAGGATTGGAGATCAGACAACAACTTGTGTATATCTGACTCCACAGAATAGGTAGAGGAGCAGGATGAGCTAACAGAGGGGGTTGGAGAATTTACCTCTTCTACCTTAGCCATAAGGCAGATGTCTTCTTCTGAATCAAAATCAGATGAGGATGAGGATGAGCTTATGTCTTGTTTCTCCTCCTCTGCCAGCAGAGCTCTCTTGTCAGCAAATCAGCGATCTCTCTTGATCCTCTTCTCCTCTTTCTCCCTTGGTGTAAGCTGGGACAATCATAACTGAGATGCCCTGGCTTGTTGCAAGAATAGCAAACACCATCTCCTCCTCTCTTGGGACTTGGTTCCCTCCTTCTCTCTGGAGACTTGTACCTGGTCTCCTTCTCATCTGATGGTCTTCTAGACTCAGATGATTTCTGATATCTTCTGGAAGAATCACTCTTGTTCTTCTTCCAGTGAGATCTGTACTTTTGAACTTGTTTAACATCTTGTCAAACTTCTTGGTCAGCAGAGCAAGCTGTTCTTTTAAGCTCATGTCCTCTGGACATCACGTGCACTTGCGTGCAAACAAGTTTTTGGCGCCATTGCCGGGGAGACGACTAGTTTGTTTGGGTTGTTTGTTGTTCTTTTATTTTTGATTCTTCTGATACTATTTTGTGAGTGTTTTGATACTTGTTTCTTTGTAGGTACATGCAAACAAGGAGTCAAGGGGGAGACTTATTACCCTTTGATTTAGACCTTGAAATGAGCCTACGAAGGAGAAAAAGAGAAGCGAGATTGAATCAAGAGAATATGGAGAACAATATGAATGAAGCTAGAGATGAAATGAGAGATGAAGAGCCATTGAGAAAACAAGTGCATCATGGTGATGAGCACTTGGCTCAAAGAGAGGTTCCTCAACCCCAACCACAACCTATACCACAACCATACCAACCTTATCCACCACAAAACCAACCACTACACCACTATCCATCTCAATATCCTAACTATCCCAACTATCCAATAAATCAACCATCCTATCCACCACCACCTCATAATTACCCATATTATCCTTACCCACCACCACCACAAAATCCTAGACCACAAATTGTAAACCCACCTCAAAACAATGAACCACTACTTCGTGATTACTTTGAGCCGAGGGTGAATGAACATTATGATGGTATTGAAAGGCCACCAATTGATGCGGAGAAGTTTGAGCTAAACACTAACCTCTTGAAGTTGTTGAAAGAGTCTCCTTTCGAGGGATCAAGTGATAGAGAAGATCCAAATGCTCATCTCAATAACTTCATGGAAATCTGCAATACAATCAAGTATAAGGGGATATCGGACAATGAGAAGAAGCTTCATTTCTTCACCTTTACCTTGAAGGGGAGAGTAAAAATATAGATACAATCAGTGAACCCTAAAGCTGCGACATGAGAGGAGTTGAGCTCACAATTCCTAAAGAAATTCTACCCACCGTCGAAAATGCACAAGGCAAGGGAAGAAATAAAGAACTTCTGACAAAAGGCAAGAGAAACCATATCTAGTGCTTGGGAGAGGTATCAAGCCTTGCTTTTGACTTGTCCTCAACATGGCTGGAGAGAGGAAGATATACTTTTGACGTAACCTATTGGATTACATGAAGGAGACAAGAATTATTTGAATTCTTGTGTCGGGGGTTCGGTTTGGACAAGAATGGTTCACCAAGTAAATGAGATCATTGAAAACATCACAGCCAATGATGCTTTTCAAAGGGAAGCCAATATTGGAACGGGTGATAGAGTTTCTCTACTTGAGGAGAACATGAAGAACATGATGCAAATGGTCTATGGAGGCCAAAACCAAAACCAAGCTCCAGCTCCTATGTAAGTAAGTGTTGTCAAAAGTATTCCTCCTCCCACAACCTCTACTCAAGAAGAAGTGAATTACATGGGTCGTCCTCAATACAACAATTCTTTTCCAAGTAATCAAAGGCCATATATTGCTCCACCTTTTAGACAACAAGGGGGTCCGTATCCGAATCAAAGCAACCCTCCAAACAACCCTAATAGGAGGCATGAGAACTTTTCATACTCCAATCCCAAGGGAGCAATCCAATTGCCTCCCGGGATTGATCCGAGGTCAAAGCCACCAAATAATGAGGGTAGGGGGAGCATGTATGACACCTTGGCGCTAATTTTGAAGAATGTGGAAGATTTGAGAGTGGAATTTAGAAAGATAAACAATGAGACCAATAAAAAGTTTGATGATTTGTACGCTTCGCAAGGAAACCAAATCAAGAGCCTAGAATTTCAAATTGGGCAAATTGCTACTTCCTTAAGCCCACAAGGCAACAAAGGTAAATTCCCTTCTACAATCGAAATTAATCCTCGAGAGCATTGCAATTCCATTATGTGTTTGGATGCTTCGAAGGAGATGGTAGGGAATTGTGCCTTGAAAATATTTCATGATGAGCTAGTTGAAGAAGCAAGTTGTAGTGAGAAAGTGAATTTGGTGAAGGGCGATGAGAAGAGTTTGGGGGTAGTGGAGAGGTTGACGAAAGAAAATGAGAAAAAGAAAGGGAAAGTGAAGATAGTGGGTGAGGAAAGAATGGAGGAAGAAGGGTTAGTGGTAGAGAAAGAAAAGGTGGAAATTTCAAAGGGAGTCAAAGATAAGCTTGATGAGAAGCTTAAGAAGTTCCTCGACTTGTTTACGAAGATGTATGCTAACATGCCTTTCAAAGAGCCAATTGAGCAAATGCCGACATACACAAGATTCTTGAAGAACCTTATGTCAAAGAAGAGGAAGAATGAGCCTGAGATTTTCAAACTTACTAATAAGAGTAGTGAGCTTATTATGAAGCATCTTCCTAAGAAACTCAAAGATCCGGGAAGCTTCACTTTGGATTGTCACATTGAAGGTAGCAAGACGATCAAAGCTTTATGTGATCTTGGGGCGAGTGTGAATGTTATGCCTTTATCCATTGCTAAAAGGCTTGGTTTGAAGGATATGATGCCCATGTCTAGTAATCTTTATATGACGGACAATTCAAAGGTTCAACCTAGAGGGATTGTGGAAGATGTTGTAGTTCAAATCGGTAAATTCTTGTATCCGGTTGATTTTGTGATTTTAGATGTAGAGGAGGATAATAATACTCCTCTAATTCTTGGGAGACCCTTCCTAGCGACATCTGATGCTTTGATTAATATCCAAAAGGGAGAGGTTACCTTGAGGATGAATAATGAGAGAAATACTTTCTCCATTTATGATTCCTCAATGAGTTCCCCAAGAGATGTGTTTGAAAGTGCAAGCAAAGTCACAAGAGGTAATGAGGAAGGAATGAGAACTAGTCATCTTGAGAGTGAAGTGATTGAGGAGATTCCTTTTGAAAATAGAAAGAAAGTGAACATAGAAGAAAAGGGGGTGAAGAAAGTATCAAAGAAAGGATGTTTTTGGAGAAGAAAATTGAGTGATGCAAGTCACTCAACTCTTGTTGATATTGATTTTACGTGAGCTTCATCGCGTCCGGCTAGGGGACGTTAAATCCAAGCGCTAGGTGGGAGGCAACCCACCCTTATATCCTTTTCGTATCCTTGATATTATTTTGATTGTTGTGTTTGTTTTGTTTGATGGTTTTAGGGATAGAAGCTTGAATGCCAATTTTAGTCCATTGATTTTGGGAGTTGATTACTCTATTGGATCTTGTGCTAATTTGTGCACGAATAGATTTGAAGAGCATATTTTGGCTAAGATTTTGATATATACTTGGTTTAGGAGTTATATTAAATGTGAATGGTTTATTGAGCTTAAGTTTCTTAATTAATCACTCTTTCCAAACTTTATTAGGATTCTTGATCCGAAAAAGTTTGGGGGAGTGTGATTCAGATTAATTGTTCATTTTCATGATTATTTTGATGATGCTTAATGACCATTAATGTTTTATGAGGAGTTTTAAGTTGTGTTGTGTTGGAAAATGGAAGAAAAATGCATGAAAAATGTGTAAAAGGGTAAAAATTGGAAGTGGTGGAGGAAGGATCGGATTCGTGCGCCCAGCAGCTAGGATTCGTGTGCTCACCAGCTTCGGTTCGTGCTAGCCCGTTCTGGTTCGTTCACCCAAGGCTCGAATGAATGCCAAGCCAAGAGTGAACGAATGCATTCGTTCGGCCACTAGGTAAGACTCGTTCGGTCCTTATAGATTTTCGGGTTTTGACCATTTTTGGTCCAACTTTGACCACACTTCCCAAGGTTTTCCCACTCACTCTTTACACCTATATTCCACTTATTTCATACACAAACACACACTTCTCACTATATTCTTAAACTCATTTTCTCTCAAAACCAAGAAGAAGAAAAAAGAAGGAATTTTTCATATCTCAAGTTCTACATTTCCTTTCACTAATTCCTTCCATAGGTATGTTCTTCTAACTCTCCTCTCTCTATTTCTTGTAATTTTGTAGAGATTACATGGTTGCATTGTCTACAATTAGAAATTCAAATTTTAGGGTTCTTGAGCATAAATTTGGGAATTTTTTATTCTAGGTAGTTTTTATGCAATTGATGATGCATTTATGCTATATTGTTGATGGGTAATCCAATGGGAACCCAATTGCATGCTAATTTTGTGAATTTTGGACTTAATTGAAGATTGAAATTTTGGGGTAGGAATAGTGACGAATTTTGGGAAATTTTGTGCAAATATTGGATTTTCATGATAATGTTGTGCTAATCGTTAGTAGCTAAAGAGTATACTGATAATAGGATGGGTTAATGATATTAATTCACCTATGAATTTTGCTTACTTCAGGTTTCATTGATAAATGACATTGGCATAGCTATTAGTGACATGATTTCCTTGATTCTAGAATAAGACCCATTATGTTCAATCTTATTATACTTAGTAAATGAAGTTGATTAGGACTTGAGTTTATGGTTCTTTTCTTGTTCATGCATAGTATTCTTCTAGGAAGTATTGATGGTTTGTTGAGCTCATTGTTTAGATCTTGCTAATGCCTAACACTTTTGTAGGCCATGTCTAAAAGAGGTAAAGGAAGAACTTCTAGTTCAAGACCTAAAAAGGGTTGGAATGATCCAACAATGGAGGATGAGTGTTTAGCAGAGTGTGTAGACACATCAAATCATGGGTTGTTTTTCGAAGATAAAAAGATTTTCTTCGATAATTTTGCAAAAGTTTGCATCATGGAGTTTCAATCGGGAAGATATTATGATAAGAGGTCTTTCGAAGGGTGCAACTTTGGGGAAGACATTGAAGAATTGTTTGCTAACATAGGCTAGAGTGGCTTGATTGATCTTCAACACTTCGACTCATTCAAGGAATTGAACATCGAATTCTTAAGCACGCTTGAAGTTAGAGAAGTGGATGGAATACCTATTAAAGCAACGTTTCGGATAAACAATGAGAGTTATGTCATGACAACAAATCAACTCAATGAAATCTTTGGGTGTGAAGAAAATGTTGATAAAGGAAATTTCTATGTATGGGAAAGGTTTACTCGAGCTCAGGAAATATGGGGAAGGATTAGTGATGATGACAAGGCCTACAACCCTCAAGTTTCTAAGTCCTTTCGTCTTGTCAATCCTATATTGTGTTGTGCGCACAAGATCATAGCAAATATTGTTTTTGCTAGAGTTGAGACTAACAGGATGAGAAGTGATGATCTATACATCTTGTATTCGATGTTAACTTCTAAAAAGGAGGATTTTGGGGCTTATCTTCTTAAGAATCTTAGCCAACAAGCTGCAAGGACTAATTGTGCTTATGGGGGAATAATTGCCTTAATTGCTCAAACGGCTAGTCCTTTACCAGAAAGAGAAGGTGTAGTCGGTGCGATGATCGATGTAGATCACATGATAAAGACTAAGAAGTTCAAGAAGAAGATGAATGTTGTTTGTGTTGTTGGGCGAAATATCAAAGACCTCTTTCCTCTACTCGAGTATGAGCTTATCAGAGTAAAGAAGAGTGAAAACTTGAAGCTTGATTCACCCGAGCACGTTCAAGTTAAGGAACAATTTAATCACAGGTTGAACAAAAGAGCGAGGGGTGCATCAAGTTCACAAGCACAAGAAGAAGAACAAGTTGAAGAGCAAGAGCCGATGCAAGAGGATTACTTTGAGCAAGAAGGAAACCATGTGTTTTAGGGGTTGACGTTCAAGGAATGGGGTTATGAGGTTCAATCTTTGAGGATAGATGTGAATGAGCTTAAGAATGAGTATTCTTATCTTCGCTCCGATGTGACAAGATTGACTGACAACTATTGCTATCTCAACACTAATGTGGATTCAATCAATAGGAATGTAAGTGCGATACAGTCAAGTATGAACACCATGAACGCGAACATGAATGAACTCCTCGAAGCACAACGAGCAATGATGAATTGACACATTGGAGAGGGTCACTTTACTCATCCACGTTAATGTGTAAAAACGTCAAGAGGAAGGGTAACAATCTCTTATCCCTATTTTGCTTCTGATTAGGGTCATAATTGCATCTTTTTGCATCTATTTCTCTATGGTTTTGATGTGCTTATGTTCATATTTGACCCTAAAATGCTATACTTTGTGTATTTAACCCTTTTTGGCTAGAAAGTTATGTTTTGTAGTAAAAACGAGCAAAACCGGCAAAAGACTAGCAAGTTCGTGAAAGTTCAAAAATTGTGAGTTGATCCAATGAAGGCAAATGATACATCATGTTGAAGAGTTCTAAGAGAGGGTCGCTATGGAAAAAGAATCGAGTCAATCAGAGCTCTAGAACTCAAGATATGAAGGAAACGAGGAAGTCGAGGATCGATCGAACAAGACTAGGCCGGATTCGTGCACACACAAGCTCAGACTCGTGTGACGACCAAGCCGGGTTCGTGCGGAATTCTCTGGTTCGTTCACCAGGGGTCCGAACAAATGGGCTTGCACGAATCGATTCGTGCGGCCACCTGCATGCATTTGTTCGAGGGCTCGGATGGGCACACTTTCGAGGGATGTTTCGGCTTTTTGCGTGTTTAATGAGGAGCATTTTAGACTAAACATTGTGGGCACTATAAATACCTCAACGATCAGATTCTCAAGGCATCTTAGTCATAATCTTCATCACTCTTAGTTCTTAGATTAGATTAGAGAGAGAGAAAGGTAGTTACTAGTTGGGTTTATAAGATTTCTTCTTACGATTTCATCGATAACTTTCAATCTACAGTTTGGATCATCGATCCGTTTATTCCTGCATTATCGTCTCAGCTAGGGCTACGTTTATACCGATTGGATTTCATTTTCTATTATCGGATCATTTTGTAGCATTTGAAGGTAATTTGTATCTTTCCCAATTTCATTGTAATAGGTAATACTTCTACATTCCTTTACATTTCTTGTATGATTATGATTGTAGCTAGTTCAATTTCTCATTTGTTTTCCAAATTAGCCATGGGCTAATCCCTTTATGTGTTAGTGTATGATTCCTATGGAGTAATGTGGTGTTAATGTTGATCTTTTGATTGCTATGAGATGTTGTATGATCAATTCTCTACATTGATGGTTTGTTTGATTAAATTCCTAAGATAATGAGAATTATCATTAGTGAATAGAAAGAACAATAGGAGCTCTAATGTGTATCTAGGGAGACCTTTGCATGTTAGAGAGGCTTGCCAATTGATTGTACAATAGCTCATTGCATGATTAAGTGATACAACACCATGTGAAACATAGGATAGTACACTAATACATACTCTCACAACTTGCTCACTTTGCACCAAAGTGATGGGTAGTTTCCTTTCTTGACAAGCTAGTAGACATTAGAAACCTTCCCCACTTTATTGCTTTGTGTAATTTTGAATTTGAATAACAACATACCTTACAAATCTACCATCTCCCTGAGTTCGATAAATAATAAACTTGGTCATCTTGCCACGACGATAACGATCACGTGCACTTGCGTGTAGACACCATTTGGGCAAACAAGTTTTTGGCGCCTTTGCCGGGGAGACGACTAGATTGTTTGGTTGTTTGTTTTATTCTTTTATTTTCGATTCTTTTGATACTATTTTGTGAGAGTTTTGATACTTGTTAATTCTTGCAGGGTTATACAAAATTGAGATGGATAGATATAATTACTCTCCCTATCCTCCACCAAATACTCAACCTTCTACATCTAACACCTACCATCCTTACATATACTCAAGTGAAGGATCCTACCAACACAATCATATATCCCATAACTATATCCCTTCTACATCCTATCATCAAGGAGATTCCAATTATGTCAATGAAATATAACATCTTGTACTCAAGCAATTGGACAATATAAGAAGTGAAGAATTTAGGCATTTTGAGGGAACGAACCTAAAGTTTGATGAAATTTTCCAAGATTAAGGAGCTAAAATAAAGAGTTTAGAGGAACAAGTGGAACAAATATCAAGAAGATATGGGCAAAGAGCTAGAGAATGCTAATCCTTCTTAATCCAAGCACAATTGAGAGAAAGATGTAGTGCTATAGAGCTAAGAAGTGGAAGAAAGTATGAAGGACCCAGCTTACCTATTTATGATGAAAATGGTGAAAAAGGGGTAGGCAATGAGGGGAATGATGAAATAGATGTGGGAGTTGGTATGGAATACTTTATTCCATTAGATGAAGAAAAAGGGAAGAAAGAGGAAGAAGGGCTGGTGGAAGAAGGAGAGCAAGGGAGAATTGAAAAGGAGGAAAGATATGTTCCTAAGTGGAAAAGAGTTAGAGAAGAAAGGGAAAAAAAAGAATAAAGTGTAAGTAGATGAATGGGGGGTGCCAAAGACGGTAGTGCCCATTCCATACCCTCAAAGGTTCGCCAAGAAAAAGCTTGATGATAAGTTCAACAAGTTCTTAGAAGTCTTCAAAAAGCTATACATTGTCACGCCCAGCATAAATGGATTCAAGTTATAATTTATAAGTCGCATTTAAGGTTTTAAAGTGTAACACCCCGCATAGGCAGCAGCTTTTTAGTCCTTTAATTATTAT
>JAPKLY010000138.1:588712-691941 GCA_026898435.1 Prunella vulgaris | reverse complement strand
GATTGGATTTCATTTTCTATTGTCGGATCATTTTCTAGCATTTGAAGGTAATTTGTATCTTTCCAAATTTCATTGTAATAGGTAATACTTCTACATTCCTTTACATTTCTTGTATGATGATGATTGTAGCTAGTTCAATTTCTCATTTGTTTTCCAAATTAGCCATGGACTAATCCCTTTATGTGTTATTGTATGAATCCTGTGAAGTAATGTGGTGTTAATGTTGATCTTATGAATGCTATGAGATGTTGTATGATCAATTCTCTACATTGATGGTATGTATGAATGCTTTGCATGTGTAGTTGATCATAAGGGCCATTAGGGAGTTAGTCTCATATGAGAATTGGGCTATTTCCCTAAATCTTCTTGTTATTAGGCCAATTCATGTTAAGTGTTTGATTAAATTCCTAGGATAATGAGAATTATCATTAGTGAATAGATAGAACAATAGGGGCTCTAATGTGTATGTAGGGAGACCTTTGCATGTTACCGAGGCTTGCCAATTGATTGTACAATTGCTCATTGCATGATTAAGTGATACAACACCATGTGAAACATAGAATAGTACACTAATACATACTCTCACAACTTGCTCACTTTGCACCAAAGTGATAGGTAGTTTACTTTCTTGACAAGCTAGTAGGCATTAGAAACCTTCTCCACTTTATTGCTTTGTGTGATTTCGAATCTGAATAACAACATACCTTACAAATCTCCCATCTCTCTGAGTTCGATAAATAATAAACTTGGTCATCTTGCCCCGACGATAACGATCATGTGCACTTGCGTGTAGACACCATTTGGGCAAACAGAAAGTGACATGATTAAAGAGTTGGTTCAAAAGTGATATTTATGACATTTTCAATATATTCATATTTATCTATTTAAAATGTAATTTTGAAACGTATATATTTTCATTATTTCACACATTTTAGTTTCATTTTTATAAAATTTTTTACATAAACTATTATCTTTGTTTAATATTTATTTTGAGTGGAGTGGAGTGGAGTGGGTTTGGATTAATATAGTTGTTTTAGTTTATTGTAATGGACTAATTAGATACTTGGTTGTAATTTAATGTTATAAAAACTTTTTATATTGGGGCATGCAATTTTGTGGAAAGAACGAAAAAAATGTGCAAATAATTATGGAACAAAGGGAGTATTATGTTACTATTGATACTTGTGTTAAATACCAATCCTTAGGGTATTATTTGTATTCCAATTGAAAAGAATGTTTTTATTGTTTATTATTAATTTTAACAATTTATTTCTATTATTAATTTTGTTAAAATTAACTATAGTTAAATTAGTATATTAGATATATATGTCCTAGTAATAAATACATATAATTTATGGAGTTATGTGTCTAATGATAGGGAACAACAAGCACCCTTAGCATTAAATGAATCTTTAAATGTGTTGAAAAATAGTTATGAAGTTATTGAATGAAAAACACAAGAAAGCAACAAGAGCAATGACTCTGATATTTTCCCGTTTAAATTTATTAGAAAAATGTGGGCTATATTGAAGTAGGATATTATGAACTTGATCTCAGAATTTCATCTATAAGGTAAAATTGTGAAGGAGGGCAACCTAGTTTTGTGACGCTAATCCCTAAAAAATCGGATGCAAAATAGGTCAAGGATTGTCGACCTATCAAACTAATTGGATGGATGTACAAGATTTTGGATAAACTTTTGGCAAACAGATTGAACAAAGTTATTGAGTCGATTACCTCGAGAAACAAATTTTGGACAATATTTTAATTCTAAATGAAGTTGTTGATTTCTTGAAGAGAGAGAAGTAAAAATGTCTTTTGTTCAAAGTGGACTTTGAGAAAGCATATGACTCCATTTTGTGGGAGTATTTGGAAGAAATGATGTCGTGCACGAACTTCCATGCATTGAAAGTGGAGGAAGTGGATCCAGGGGTATTTATCTTTGGCATCCATGGGAATGGGAAATGACAGTCCTATTGATGAATTTCAACTTGTGAAAGGACTCTGATAAGAAGACCCACTTTCTCTTTTCATTTTCTAATTGGGGCAGGAGGGTTGAGTTGTTTGGTGAAGGGACTGAAATTGAAAGAGATTGAGTCTTGGTTAGCCACCTCCAGTTTCCAGATGATACATTGTTGGTGGGTAAGGCTTCAATTAAAAATGCAAAAGATATGAAAGGCATCCTCGGATTATATGAGATTTCATCTGATTTTCAAGTTAACTTTCAAAAAAGTTCCATTCATGGTATCTGTATAACAGAGGAAAGTGTGGCAGTTTTTGCACCACTTGTGGGATGTAACATTGGTACAATCTTGTTCTCTTATCTTGGCCTTCCAACTGGGGGGAATTTTAAAAATATTGAAGTTTGGAAACTGTTAATGTATTAATTTCGGTAAAGATTATCGGGTGGAAAAGAAAAAATCTATCTCTTGGAGGATAAATAACCATATATATTGATTTCAGTTCTATTAGCATTACCAGTGTACTATCTCTCATTCTTTAAAGTACCAATGTGTGTTATTGAAACACTTTTAAAAATGCAACATAGTTTCCTTTGGGGGAAGAGTTTTATTCATAAAATTGTTTGGGTCAAGTGGGAGTCAGTTTGTCTAGCCAAGGGCTTGGGGATTTAGGTGTTAGAGATATGAAGTTATTTAACTGGGCTCTTTTGTGAAAGTGATTGTGGAGATGAGTGTTTGGGGAGAGGTCAATATGGGTGAGAATAGTTAAGTCCAAATATAGGCCATTTATGAGGAAGTATGTCAATGTCGTTGAGTCATCGAAATGGCCATTATGGTTTAGAGATATCCATGCTTTGGTGGGGTAAGGTTGAGAGTTTATTCCTTAATAAATTATGTTTTTTTTTAAAATGGGATGTCAGACAGTTTTTTATCGAATCTATGGGTTGAGGGAAGGTTGATCCTAAAAGATCATTTTCCTATGTTATTTAGTTTGTCGTCTAAAAAAGATAAGTGCGTTCGAGATATTTTTTCAAGTGATGGGGTGTCATGGTTGTGTATATAGGATAGGTTTTTCACATGGCTCAAAATTCTTGATTCTTGGATATTTGGAATTGTATTTGCATTTATAACACTATTCATTTAGCAGAGGACTCGTGGCGGTGGATGAGAAATAAGAGCATAAATTTGATACTAAGGATATGTACGAGGTCCTTGCAAATGATGGTTTGATGGGAGATATTAATCCTTTCATGTGAAAGAAATTATGATGGAAGGTGGTACCTTCAAAAGTTATTGCATTCTCCTAGAAAGCCATTTGAGAGAGAATTCCGTCTAAGGAGAATCTCATGAAATGTGGTTTGTATGACAACATTAGCTCCAGTACGTGTTCATTTTGTCGTAATGTTATGGATTCCTCAAATTACCTCCTCTTTACTTGTTCATCTGTCATCTTGGTGTGGGGTGAGGTTCTATTTTGGCTTGATAAATTAGTTTTATACTCACTTGTGCCTTGGATCACTACTTAGAATTTGTGGGGATGGAAAAAAGTGGTTTAAGAAGAAAAATATTGGTTCTTGTTTGGTAAAGTACTATGTGGAAGATAGAAAGACTAAGAACGAGCTCATTTTTAAGGAAAACATGTACTCGCTTGAAGAATTGTTAGATGGAAGATAATTTTTTGATAGCATCAAATAAAAAGCATCGAAATCCAGAAGAAAAAGAATCGACAAGTCGAGGAGAGGGATGATCCGTTCTTGCACCCCAAAACAAATTAAGTTTTGTTCCTAGAAGTGGATTCAGGCGCACTAACCAATATCATTCTTTGTACTGTTTTATGTTTGGACCACTTAGCCATTAGAGGGTCTACTGAATAAATTGTAATAGGTTGCTTTGATTTGTAATTGATGGGCTTTGAGTACCTTTAGTACTCATATATATACCATTTATCTTAAAAAAAACACAAGAAAGATATAAATGTAAGAGAATTTACTGAGTTGTAGGCTTAGACTTAAGATTTTTCATATCCTTTGTTTGACCTTAAGAGACTCTATTTATAGTGTTTCTAGTTATACTTGAGTTGGCTTAAAATATTGTCTTGTTCATGCATTAAATGCATGAATTTGAGCCTTAACTATTCTACCTAAAATGCGCCCTTATAAATAGACCTCAACCAATGATCGATTGTCACATGGATGTTATCTTAAATATTAATCATTAGAATAATTAATCTGTTGCTGAAGCTGATCAATGTAAATTGCTATTTCTTTCAATATATTTGTGCTTGCTAAGGCTTACCAAATAGCAGGTGTGATGTTAATAAGACCGAAAAAGTCGAGCAAGTTGTGCCCGAGGTCAATTTCTTTTTTTGGGTAAAATTTCAATGACAATTAGATGAATAGTGGAAACTATATTCAATTTCTAAAAATTCTGAGCAATCTGGCTGATCAATTGATCGACGATCAAATTTCATTTAATTAATCCAATGAGCCAAATTGGGTCTTCACTAATCTCTTATTTTTTAAAGAATAACTTAATTAAAAGATTTGTAAAATTATAAAAATATTATGTTAATATCTACATTATTTTATATTTTTCAAATATATCATGTACCATTTTTCTAAATTAAAGTGTATTATATTTAAAATTTCTCATATACATAAATATTAGTAAATTTTGACAGTGAATGGGTTCGAGCCCATCTAACCACGGGCCATTTGGCCTTGATTTTTTTAGGCTGGTGTTTCCTTTTAACCATGTCCACTATTTTTTAGGGCAATTTAGATTGCCCCATCTCATCAGTTGATGTGTTGATTTTATTCCTTTAGTTTATACTTTTATTTTTCATACTTATGGTTCTATTTGAGCTTATATCAACTTAATAACACAGATTTGTTATAGCCTATAGAAGCCAACGGGCTTAGAGTGAATTTGAGCTAGACTGATGTTGGACTTATTTTTTATGGATTAAGAAGTTGATGGATTTGTATTTAAGGATTCAATTTACGATGAAAGTCTGCTGGAGATTTGTTTGTTCCAAAATTAGAGTAGATATTTTAGATACTTCTATGGGATATCATATCTTTTCATATCATTGTATCTTTTATTTTTCTCTCTATTAATTAGACGTAATACTCATAATTAACGTGAGCTATTCATGTTCCTGTATTTTCTTTGAGACATGTAATTTTTGAAACCTTCATTTCAAACTATGCAAGGGTATTGTTTTATTTTTTATTTAAAGCTTTTTATGTTTAGTTATATTATTGTGAGAGTGTTTTAAATTGTGATTTAATTGTTCTTGCATTAATTTAAAATTTTAAAGATTTATTATTCATCTCATGAGAATTAATTGTCAATTGATCCGACAACTCAATTTAATAGTTAGCTTTATAATGTCATCCATGAATTCATAGATCCGCAATTGTCTTGAATGACTAGACACTAAGTAACACTAGTTTAGGTTGGTTGTGCAATCATAACTTGTTTAACCTACATAAATATGAAACTAGGTATAATAATTGTAGGATATCCGGATTATTAAATCTAGGTTTAACTGCTTTCATAGAGTTTAATGCTATTGCTAATTGATATGGAACACTATCATGTTCAGTTGATTAATAATAAATTTTGATCGGATGTTAGGTTTGATCAATCAATTGAGAAAGATGCAAGACTTATTGACTATTTTTTTAAGTTTAAGGTTAAATGCTTGAGTTACAAGATTATTTTTATTAATCGATGATCAGTGATATAATTAATGTCTCACAACCCTTGGATCGAAATTTCTCTCATATTGATATTTTTATGTGTTTGTCATTTATTTAATTCTAGTAATTTTGATTTTAGAAAACTTATAGTTAAAATTCCCTAGTGTTTCTTTAATTTGAAAGAATTAAATCTATGTTCACTATGGATCAACTCTGCTCACTACACTTATATTTCAGAGTTGATGACACACTATCGACCTAATTTTACTATTTATGACTAACATTGTGTGCTTGCAATTTTATTTCTACCTAGTAGAATTTAGACTAATTTTCAGTGACTCAAAGGTCGAGTCATGTATTATTTTGTTTTTTTATCTCATCGTTCTGATATCCTCAATTGTCAATTTTGTTCACCTCTATTCCAAAAAATTATGTTTTATGGTCTGGGCATTGAAGCGCACAAGATCATGATAAGCATTAGGGTCATATAAAAATATGTATTGAATTGAAACAGTTAAAGAGGTAGTGAATTTACATAAATAAAACATTAAAGTTCTTGATTAAATTGAAATTTTGACCTAAATATCTTCAATTAATATAGAAATAATCTATTGATGAAAAAAAATTATTATAAAATATAACTATCAATTAATGTTTACTTAAATTATTATATAATTTAGTTGGAATAGAAAGAGAAATTTTTTATGTGTTATGGAATATAATTGTGCATGTTGGGTCTGTGTTGTGTAACCTCATTTTGTATGTTTTGCTTCTTCTTTGCGCCCAAATATTCTAGACTCGCTTGATCTTCGACCAATCCATAATTAATCTCAATCAAATCAATCACACGTAAATTATCTCTAATCTTGTGCAGTTTTCACTTCTCTCTCTAATCAATAGTTGACCAAATGATTCACTTCCTTTTTCGTCATTAGAAATTATGGCCTGATTGGCCCGAAATCATGTCACTCTCCACTATATTAAGGGGTGATACTCTTGTTGTCTAATGTGAAAAATAATATAGTCTTTTATACTATAGGAAAGAGAGAAATTGTCTTGCTACCAAGATAAGAGTTATTGAGTGTGAAGAACTTTAAGTCCATTCTCAAGCATCGCCAGATTCTTCACTGGAAGCATAAAAGAGCAGCCTTGAACCCGATGTTTTCAATCTCTTTTTGTTTCATTTTTTAGTTTTCTTTTTATTTCTCTCATTTTGTTTAAATTCACCATATTTATTTTTGTACATATATGATAGTGGTATCAGAGTAACACGATCTAGGCCAAATAAATTAGTTCATTTCATGTTCATGAGTGTGGGATCAACTGCCATAGGAGCATTCGTCTGACACCATTGGAGCACTGATCTGCAACTGTTCATCATTCGATCGTGACATGAAGTCTCGCCAACTGAGTTACACCGCCCGCTAGAGAGGGCATCATTTGGAACAACAAACACAGTCACTGTGAAACCCAGACTCCTGTTCGTGATGTCCGAGCCGCATCGCTATTGGAGCAATCTCGCCTATTTGACTCTTTTCGCCAACAAGTAAGTAAGGTGAGTGCATTTATTTTTTAGGTTTATTTCTATGATTGATTTTTCCTTTTTTGGTTATTTTATTATTTTTCCTATTTTAATTAGTAGTCATAAGCAAGGCAAGGTTTCATTATCTTAATTCTTATGATTTCTGGGTTTATTAATTGTGTTGGTTATTTTTTACCCCATTCCCACTTTGACCCATTATATGACATGAGTGATTCCATGTGCGCTTGATTAATCAGGCTAATATTCTTGGCTCTCTTTAGTTTCCTAGGTTGATTGGTTGAACTCATTGCTATCTTGTGTTAAATTGCTTGGATATCTGAATTTCTTGTCATGGCAATTATCAATACATCTATTGTGAATTTAGTTCATTTCAATGGAAAATCAAATTTTAGTATTGGACAAAAGAAAATGAAAATGAGTTTTAATTCAAAATTGTGTTTATAAAGTCATTGATCATTCATATGCTAAAATTGAAACTTCTGGTAAGAAATCAGAAATGAATGAACTTGCATTGACTGCCATCATTTTAAGTTTATCTGAAATTGTGATAATAAAAGGTGGTTCTATTGAAAGTGCACATGATCTATGGAATAAGTTGCATGAACTATATACTGAAACTTCTGTTCCTAGTAAATTGTTCTTGTTGAAAATGTTTTTTGATATAAACTTGACATGGGTAAAGATATTGATGAGAATCTTGATAATTTTACAAAATTGATACAAGATATCAAGCAAACTGGTGATAAACATATTGATAAATACACCCTTTTTATTCTTTTGAATGTTATTCCTGATTCTTATAGTAATATAAAATTTGCTATTAAGTATGGTAGAGGTAATAATATCTTAGACATTGTTATAAATGGTCTACGTGGCAAAGAATAGGACTTAAAGCAAAAAGAAGGTAATGGAAATGGTGAAGTCATTCATGTAAGGGGTAGAAGTAAGACTAGGACTCAAAATAAAAGAACACCAAAGAATGACCATGGTGACACTCGTAAAGGTAGGTCTAATTATAGAACAAAGACTCGTAAGTGCTTTTATTGTCATGAAACTGGTCATATGATTAAAGAGTGCCCTAAAAAATAAAAAGAAAGACAAGAAAATCAAATGAGCATATGCTAATATTATTGTGTTGTTCACATAGTTACTAAACCAAGTGTGAACTTTGTGCATTCTTTTGACATGAATAAACATGATTGGCTCATTGATTCAGGTTGCACTTACATGTCTCCTTTTAAAGAACTATTTACCATTTTTGATAGTATTCAAAATGATTATGTGTGTATGGAAAATGATAAAAAAAAAATGATGTACTTGGTGTTGGTACTATTTCCTTGAACTTTAATTCTGATGTTTCGTATACATTGAAAGATGTAAGATATGTGTCTACTTTTTGCAATAATCTTATGTCTTGTGCTACATTAGAAGAAAATTGTTTGGAAGGAAAGTGAGAAAAATGTTATATGAAAATTTTGAAAGAAAGTCTTGTGATTTTCAAAGATGAGAAAAGGAATAATTTTTTTGTGTGTTGTGCCAAATTTGTGGTTGCAAATGTTGCTAATTTGTTTAAAGTTGAAAAAAAACTTATTTTTGGCATTAAAGGTTAGGTTGTGATGCATGTGTTCTTGGCAAACAACATAAAGTGTCTTTTCCTGTTTCTCCCTTCACCAATAATTCCAAATGCAAAGATGTGCTTGAATATATACATGCTGATGTAGGGAGCCCTGCTAGTGAGCCCACTCAAAGTGAAAATATGTAATTCTTGTCTATTATTGATGATTTCTCATGAAAAGTTTGGGTTTTTTTTTTATCAAAAACAAATCTGATGTGTTTTCAAAATTTAGTATTTGGAAAACTCTTGTTGAAAACCAATTGGTAAGAAAATCAAAACTCTTAGAACTGATAATGGTTTTGAATTTTCATATGAATGATTTTTGTGCAAAATTTGGTATTAAAAGGCATATGATTCTTCCTTATTATCCTCAACAAAATTTTGTTGTGGAATGCACCGTACTTTATTAGAAAAAGTTAGAAGCATGCTTGCCACTTCTGGTCTTCCTGAAATTTTTTGAGGTGAAGCTGTTTTCACCGCTGCATATTTGATAAATAGGCCCCCGTCTGTGCCCTTGAATGGAAAATGCACCGAACAAGTGTTTTATGGTAAGAAAATTTATTTCTCTACCTTAAAGTGTTTGGTTGTCCTGCTTTTGTTCATAAAAATTTGGCAAGCTTGAACGTCGTGCAATGAAATGTGTATTTCTTGGTTATCCTGATGGTGTTAAAGGCTATAGATGTGGCCTATGAATGAACATGGTTATAAGGTAATCATAAGTAGAGACGTTACTTTCAATGAGCATGAATTTCTTTGTTTACATGCTTACATGGTTATCAAAATGAGGTGGAGCATATTATGCCTAAACTTGAAACTGCTACTGAAGAAAATGTTGATGAACATGAACCTATCACTGGGATTGTTGATATTGAGTTGCATAATATGTCTGATAACTCTGAGAATATTCATGGTAATGTGCAAGGTGGAGCTATAACAGACCTAGAAGGAATGTTAGGGTGCCTCTAAAATTTGATTACTGTTATGTGGATACTCATGCATTTCATGTGGTTGAGTTGAATGATAATGAGACTAAACTTATCGTGAAGCTTTGAAATCTGATAAATCTCATGAATGGATTAATGCAATGAAAGATGAAATGAACTCTTTGCATGCAAATAAAACTTGGACTTTTGTGCCTAAACCTATTAATTGCTCTCTGGTTGATTGCAAGTGGTTGTATAAGGTTAAGAATGATGGTTGATAATATCAGATACAAAGCTAGACTAATAACTAAGAGAATTACTAAAAAAGATGAGGTAGATTATAATGAAATATTTGCTCCGGTAGTGAAATTTACAATTGTGCGAATTATGCTTACTTTGGTTGCCCATTTTGATTGGGAATTGAAATAAATGAACATTAAGACAATTTTTTTGCATAGTGATTTGGATAAAGATATCTATATGAAGCAGCCTGAGGGCTTTGTTGGTCCTAAATTGTCTAATCATGTGTCTTTCGAAAATATCTCTTTATGGTTTAAAGCAATCCCTGAGATAGTGGAATAAGAGATTTGATGCTTGCATGTTGTCTTTGAAGTTAAAAAGAAGTGTCTATGACCCTTGTTTGTATTTCAAATATGATGCCAAAATTTCTTTATTCTTGCTCATATATGTTGATGATATGCTACTTGTAAGCCGTAGCTTAAAGACTATTGAGCATGCTCAAAAACATTTATGTGATAACTTTGAAATGAAGGATCTTGGTGATGCAAAGAAAATTCTTGGCATGAACATTGATAGAAATAGGAATGCACACTCTATTATTGAATCAAGCTTCATATGTTGAAAAGGTATTGGAAAAGTTTTCCATGTCTAGTGTTAAATCTGTTAGTGTGCCTCAAGCTACTCATTTTGTGCTAAGTGTCGTATTGAAATGTTGTTAGATCTGTTATGTACTTAATGGTGTCTACTATGCCCGATATTGCATATGCAATAAGCTGCCTAAGCCGATATATGTCAAATCTGGGTAAGCCTCATTGAGAGACTATGAAATGGCTCCTTAGGTATTTGAAAGGTACTATGCATGTTGGTCTTAAATTTTCTAGATCTGCTAATGATGTGAATTTAGTGGGCTATGTGAATTTGAATTATGCAAATGATTGGGATAAATAAGAAATCAACTATTTCTTATGTCTTTACCTTGTGGCTCTTGTATTAGTTGTGAATCTCAATTATAGCATGTTGTTGCTCAATCTACAACTGAGTCTGAGTATGTTGTTATCTCTGAAGCTGTAAAAGAGGCTATTTGGCTAAAAGGGTTTGATCATTGAAATTGGTTTACTTAAGAAGAAAGTAGTTGTTCATTTTGATAGTCAATTTGCCATTTCAATTATACAAAAATTCTATTTTTCATGATATGACAAAACATATTGATGTTATATTTCATTTCATTTGTGATATCATAGAGAAAGGCATAACTGAACTAATAAAAATTGCTTCTGAGAAGAATCCAGCTGATATGGGCACTAGATGTTTGAGTCTAAAAAAATTTAAGTCATGCATGAAGTTGCTGAATTTTGATTCTATTGATTGAATCATTATGCTTGGGAGAAGATTGTGTTTCTGAATACTTTTTTGCAATCTCTTATATGTTAAAAGTGTGTTTAAAACCTATGCTAATATGTGTGTTTTCAGTGTGCAGGTTGGCTAAAAGCCAGTACTACTAATCGTTTGTTGCATGTACATGTTTTGCGGGTAATGATGAAAATAAGACCCTGAGTTCCTTAATGGTGAAATGATGATGCAATGGGAATGGATCAAAGAGGTGAGGAGCTGTTGGGCCTATGTTGTGTAGCCTCATTTTGTATGGTTGGCTTCTTTTTTGTGCCTAAATATTCTAGGCCCACTTGATTTTTTACCAATCCATTTGTTGATCTCAATCAAATCAATCACACGTAAATTGTCTCTAATCTTGAGCAACTTTCACCCCTCTCCCTAATAAATAGTTGACCAAATGACTTATTTCCTTTTCCATCATCGGAAGGCTTGATTGGCCAAAAATCATGGTCAAACTTCACTATGTAAGGGGATGATTCCTTGTTTTCTAGTGTGAAAAATAATACAGTCTTTGGTACTCTATGAAAGAGAGAAAATGTCTTGCTATAGAGATAAAGGTTATTGAGTGTAAAGGACTTTAACTCCATTCTCAAGGATCGTGGAATTTTCCACTGGAACAATAAAGGGGCAACCCTGAACCCAGTATTTTAAATCTCCTTTTATTTCGTTTTTTATTTTCTTTTTTATTTCTCTTGTTTTGTTTAAATTCACTAATTTATTTTTATACAAATATTATAGTGAATATAGATTTACCTCTAAAACTAATGAATGCATTTATATAAATGATATATTTAGTTAAGGTTTTAGAACACCTATACAACTACTAAATAAGTAAGATTCTGTGATAATATCTTTTGTTAAGACAAAGTAAAATGAGATTGGTTTTAAAACCACGAAATCAAATATTTTCTCTCTCTAGAATACCTTTATCTCTATCTCGTTTTCTCCCCTAGAAACTAAACTTGGGTAGCACGAAGACACTATTCTGGTGCCAACTAGGTGTAATCATACCGGTTTTCTAGTATTTTTTTTCCAAAGCTTGACCTCCCGCCTCAACCACCCAGGTTTGAGGAAAACCTCCTCCATCTAATTATGTGACATCACACTAGATATGAGATAATCATATCCTCCATGCCATATCCCCTACCGAACGATCTTACTTAACGCACTCGGCTGGGGCTGTTATGGGTCACAATCGACTCCACAGGAATTTTCTTCAGTAATCCATATCCGATCAAACCTCCCTCAAATCCTCAAATGGCTGAACAAATTGTAAATTTATACCAAAAATTAATCCCCACCGACTCAGAAAGTACACCCCTCACCCTCGACGAATCTGAACTTGCAACACCAAATCTCATGGCCACCGTAAGTTTCGTGGGGAAGAAGCCCATCAGCAGAATTGATCTGGCCACATTGTCAAACAAATTTGACAACTGAAAGGCCCTCCAAATTGCTGAAATTGGTGATGGGCCACCTAGTAGGACACATAAAGACAGCGTAAATAGACCGCGTTTGGTTTCATTTTGGGTCCAAATCCATAACCTCCAAATCTACTCCATGATGAGAATGGTGGCTCTAAAAATCGACGCAACACCGGACAAGTGGTCGAGGTTGAAGCACCACCTACTGGAATAACCTTGGGCAAATGTTTAAGAGTTCGTGTGAAAATGGACGTTGCTTAACCACTTAACAGAGGTATGGTTCTCAGACTCCGAAATGACACCTAAATTATCTATTTCCGATACGAAAGGCTATCAGACTTCTGTTACTTGTGTGGTCACTTAGACCATGTTCAAAAAGACTCTTGCATTTGTTTGAGTAACCTGGAAGTGGAAGGGATGGGGCAGAGGCAATTTGCCCCTTAGCTACGGGCAGAAATGCAGAGGATGATTGAGCCTTCCTGAGTTAGACTTGGTCCTCTAGCTACTGGATACCATGGAGGATCAAAGCAGTGGTGCAGGTTCGATAGGGGTTGGGGATCAACAGGATTCGCTGCTTAACCCTCCACCTGAAACAAATCAAAGAGCTATTCGTAAGGCTACAATAGAAGCTGGGAACAACCACATGATTGCTAAAGTTCTAAAATTTAGTGACTTAATTGCCACAGGAACATAGGGGCAAAACAAATCGGACGGAATGGGTCTCAGTGATTTTGGAGGTCAACTTTCAACTGGCACAAAACTCACATACTTACCAAATGAGCAGTTGTTTCTGTAGAATACACTAACCGAGGATTTGATGAACTATTCTGATTTAAAGCAAATGATAGAGAAGTGATTTATGTAGGGAATTGGTAATGCAAAAACTATTTCCATCCTCAAAGATGCGTGGGTGTTTGCCTAATATTGGGTGCAATCACACAAGTGTACGTGGACATTGTCGTATTTGATAATTCACCAAGTTAAAATATCGACCTCAGGGAAACGAGGCTTATTAAGCAAGAAATGATTGTTAAACAAAGGTGATTAACTAAGAAAAGTAAGATAAGGTCTTGGGTTCTATCTACTATGAGTAAGTAATCAAAATATCTAATTATCACCTTTGATAAGATGAGCAAGTGTTGGGTGTGTGCATTGGAGTATTTCAATTATGAGTTTATTTAACAACTTGTCAAGCCTAGCATGCATAAGCATCACTTAAGGTACTAATCAAGTCAAAACACTCTATCAAATGCTCAAGACCTCTCTTAAACATATAATACTCTATTTGATAAGTTCTTAGCTCCTAAGCAATTCTCATTGACATAGAAACAATAACATAAACACTTGGTGTGCACAATTATCAATCATGAAATTCAATGAATTAACTAAATTATCATATGTTGCTAACTCAATTAGGCTCAAAACATCCAAATGCTTACACCATAAGTTCAATCAATCATCAAGATAGAGAATTAATACATCAAGCTAACTCATACATGTATGGGATTAACAAGCAATTAAACTACACTATAATATCAATACATCCAATACAACAAGGGTATTAGCCCATGGCTAATTGGTACAAAACAACAACAATTAAGCTAATTACAATCATAGGATTACAAGAAAGCTTACCAATTGTGGAAGAATGAGAAATACAAGCAAAATACCTTCAATTTTAAATTCTAATCCGTAGCTCGAATTGATAAATCCTATTGTACAAATGTAGCTAATGTCGAGAGGAATCTACTGCAATAAACGGATCGACAATCCAACGGTTGGATCAAAAGTAATTGACAAAAGAAGATTAAAATCTAACTAGTAACCCACTTGGTAACTTTCATAATCTCTCTCTAATCTAAGAATGAATGAAGTGATGATCCTCCTCCAAAATCTAATCCAAGTGGTATTTATAGTGCTCCAAACATTAAGACTCATTTGCCCCTCATTAAATGGATGGAAAGATGAATTTGCCCTTAATTTTGTAGAAACTAGACACTGCACCGGAGCTGAAGTTAAGAGGCGCCCGAGCAAGGCTTGACAGGGCGCACTAACAAGGTAGACAGGGTGCACCCCCTTTGCCTCGGTCAGAGAGATTCCGCTCAAGCAAGGCCCACTTGCGCTCGATCTAAGCTTGGTCAGCGCTCGAGCAAAGCACAACCTCTAACCCTCGATTTTAACTTTTTTAGTTTTGATCCAATTGCTCGTCCAAGCTTCCTAGGGTCTTCCTCTTGATCATTTAAGCCTCCCTAAATCCTCGTATCACATCAATTCGCCTTCCTCATCTTGATTTCATCAATTTTGCCCGTTTTTCCCTATAAAAACAACTTTCTTCCACAAAAGGGTGAATAAAACAATATATAGCATATTAGGGTCAATAATGTATACAAATCACTCAATATCATGCTAGAATATACCAATATATGATGCAATTATTACCTTAATCAGTGGGTATCAGGACTACACCAAGAAAAAATTGTCTCAAGAATTGTGGTTGCATCGGATCTCTCTAGATTCATCAATCAGTAAGGTAATTGGAGGCAAGAACTAATTCAACAGGCATTCTTACCTTTTGAACAAAAAACTATCTACAGTACACCTATACTACATACAACCAGGAACAATTCAAGATTTTGGAAACCTGACACTGTTGATGGGAAATACTCAGTTAAATTAGGGTATGCATTGCACATCAATGAAAGTATGGCCAACATGTCACTCAAAAGCTCGTCAAATCAAGACAGTGACAACGGGTGGTGGAACTTGGTCTGGAACGTAAAGGCGCTGCCTAAAATGAAAATCTTCATGTGGAGATTGTCTCAGGATCTCATTCCCAGTGAAACAACACTACTCACGTCATGTTCCTACACACTCAGAATGTTTTCTATGTGGCCATTACTACGCCTCTACTGTATATGTAATCTTTACCTGCCCGCACGTCAAAGACATTTGGAAGTACTATAGCATGTGGCATACCATTAAAAGGAACAAGCATCTGCACACCAGACCTTTTGTAGAGGTATTGTTGAAAGAGAAAAATGAAATCTCCATTGACAAATGCTCAACAATTGCATGGGGAATATGGAAACAAAGATGCACATTACAACATGAAAATGAAAGAGCAAAGAAACAAATCAAGGCCCTTTCATGGAGAAATACAGACTGAGTGATTGAATAGTTGAGAGAATTCAAAAATTCCAATGACGATACAGATAAACAAAAAAATCTGGGGTTGCTTTTGAACAAGAACGCACACATAATCCTTCTCAGAATTGACAGATCATGGTAGACGCAAGCTTCCGGGAAGAGCAGAAATAGGCTACGGTGGCTTATGTGATAATTGATGGACATGGACAAACCTCTTTGGCAGAAGGTAAGAAGATCCACTTCCCAGGTTTAGTGCTAGGTGTGGAATTAATGGCAGCAGAATGGGGACTGCAGAAGGCAAAAGACCTGAACCTACGTGACTTCAACCTGTATTCGGATTTAATGACAACAATGCAGTTAATATAGTCAGCAAAAAACACTAACACACCAGAGGGATATATTCTGCATAGAATTGTGGATTTGAAGCGAGGCGGCCTAGTGTAGCAACATTACATATTCCTCACAAGCAAAATGAGACGGCACACAAAATAGCTCAATACATATTGACCTCTCCTACACCTCTTGACTGGGTGGGAGATGACATTCCTCCTTGGGCGAGACACACTGTGAGAAGTCCTTAAATTGGTGTGACAGCCCTTAAAAAAAAAAAAAGAACACATATACAACTAGTAAATTCTAATTTTTTTCTCTACTTTTTGTGTACAATTTAATCTTAATAATTTCGAGTTTCATGTTCATAATTTTATCTTTCAAATTCTAAATTAATAGTCTTATTCTTTTATTTTTAACTTTTGAATCAACGAGGAAAAATATTTTACCTATGAATTGCATGATTTGAGTATATCATCATCTGTCCATGATGTTTATCTCACATAATTAGAGATGTTAAATGGGTCATGGGCTGGCAGTCGGGCCTGTTTAACCCCGAAAATTTTAAGATTAGGCCCAAGCATAAAGTGCACCATTTAAAATCAGTTTTTTTTTTAGGATGGACCTTTTAGCCCGCGGGCTAAACAGGCTATCCGGTTTCACGTGCTGGTCCTCTTATTTTTTTAATTTTTATTTATTAATTAATTTATTATTATATATGTTAAATTGTAACAGGTAATCTACTTAATAAATTCGTATCTAATAGCCTTACAAAAAAGCGAACAGACTAATTAAATCGTTATTTATTAACCTAACTAAAACATACGAATAGAAATTAACTTTAAATTTATTATTGGCGATTTTTATTTCATAAATAATTTACTTTTATTAAAATAATTACTAATTTATACTTTTACATATTTTAGATGATGATACTGAAATGGAAGAAGATGTTTTATCAATGTCCAATGAAGGACCTAACACCGAAGATTGAATAGTTTGGAGATATTTACCATATTTTAAATTAGTTGTTAATGTTTGAACTTTGTGAATTATATTTTGATGTAATTTTCATAAATATATGAACAATACACTACAAAAAAAGCGGAGATTACCGACCGATTTACCGACTGCTTTTTGGTCGCTAAATATATTTACCGACCGAAAAAGTTAGTCGGAGAAACAGCGATAGGTAATATTTACCGACCGCTTTTTGCTGGCGGTCGGTAAATCCGTCGTAAATCAATCCGGGTTTGACCCGGTAAAAAATTAACACCGCTTTTTGCAGTCGTTAATTTGGTTAAGTTGCGGTCGGTAATTAATTAATGTATATTAAAATATTTATAATAAAAAAATTGCGACCGCGTATTTCGATCGGTTTTTGGCGGTCGTTAAATTATTTCTTGGAGAGGCCTGGGTTCGAACCAGCTTGGCCAAGCGCCTGCATCATTTGTAAGTCGCACACATTATATATGAGCCTTTCCAGGCTCTTAATAAATATCGGAAATTCCGTGCCCAAGGGGAGTAGAACACGCGACCTCTAGGCATCTCAGAGGTGGCGTGTTCCACTCGGGCTATGCCTTGCTTTCGTTTAGTTTACGCAATTAATTGTATATTACTTCAAATGAACTCCAATTTTTATCAAAATACATCTAATTAATTTCTTTATACTTCAATATTGTTTATATATATATATATATATATCTATTTCAATTCAAATTTTTTTATAAATTTAATATTTGACATTAATTAAATTTTTTTATTTTTTCGTTTTTATGCTATTAATTGTATATAATTCCAAATTGAGTCACATTTTTTTCAAATTCATCAAATTATTTCCTTTTTATTTTTAATTTGTTTATTTATATATTAAATCACCTAATTTTTTCTATAATTCATCCAATTCATTTTTCAAATTATATATTAACAATTTTTATTGCATAAATTTAATATTCCACATTACTTACTATCATAACAAATAAAATTTTATACAAAAACATAAAATATGAAATAACATAAATAATTTCATACAACGTTAAAATATTAAAAATAAAATTAGTTTTCAACAACAAACTAAGAAAACATAAAAAAGCATAAATAGTGTTCGTCAATAGACAATAATCAAATATTATTAATCATCATTTGAATTAAATCCTCCCTCATCCACATCCATACCATGATTCCCACTCGCACCCTCATTCCCACCCACATTCCCACCCGCATTCCCACCCGCAGTCCCACTCGCACCCGGATTGAGACCAAATAAATTGCTCGGGCGTTCAAAACCGACGTGGTCGGAAATCTTTGATATCCAATCTTGTAATTCATCATTACGCTTCACTTGTTCGGAGAGCTCCCGGGCCAGGTCGAAGACTTTGTTCTCTAGATCAACACTGGGGTGAGAGATGATTGAGTAGGGTGACGAAGACCGGAACTGAGTCTAACTGACAGACTTGCTGTTACTGCCCAGTCCTAAGATATTCCCCTTTTTGCGAGGAGCCACCTGCAAATAGATCTCGTCCTCGTCAATAGGAGGAGGGTTAGGGTTATCAGGGGTGGGTGTCACTTGACTCTGAGCCTCTTCGAATGCCGCTTTCAGGTAGTTCTGAAATTAAACAAAATAATATTATAACATTAATTAATTAATAATATTATATTAATTAATAGGACATTTTAGAACTAAATAATGAAATACTTACGTGAAGTTCGGTGGTGCGACCGTATGTGGATTGTCCAGTCTCCTCATTTACTGGATGAGAAAAGCCGAGTTTCTCAAAGTGTTTGGCGGGTCGTCCGTACTCTTGCTCCTATTAAAAAAATATTATATTAATATCATTATATTTAATAATATAATATTTGATTATCCTAAAAAACAAAAAAATACTTACAAATGCGAGACCGTGCTCATAGATGGTCCGAGAACCAGCTAGGTGTCTGGCAACGCCTTCTCCGGAAGGATCGCTGAGCCGATTTTGTCTGGCCCTGGTAGCCCTCTCCAGGTGCTTCAGATCATTCAAGTACTGGGCCAATCCATCCCAAATGCTACGACTCTCTTCATCCGTCCCCATAGAGACAATCGTCCCCTTTTCCAGCCAATCCTTCTTCATGGAGGAGACCACCTCTTTCATCCGGCCTTAGGCTTTACTGCAGAAAAGACCTGGTACCTCAACATCGAAGCGGGGATCCCAAACACACTTTGTCTGCAATTTAAGTTAAATTAAATTCTATTATAAAATTTGTAATGTTAATACGAAATATATACCTTAAAACTCTCAAACATCGCGTCCCTTGTACTGGCAGGGACACCGGACCACGAACCCACTCCATAAGGCCAGGTCACTTCCATGATTGAGTTCCTGATCTGTTCTGCACCCTTGTGGCCCGGAAGCAAACTGCATAAAAAATTTAATTTTTTATTTTCATAATATTGCATATAAATTACAAATAAAAAACACTTACTGTCTATTATACACTTTATAGGGATTCGGTGGTCTTGTAGAGGATGTTGCCGTGATGAAGATCCGGCAACAAAGGATGAGCTAGCTCCCTTTGATCCGTGGGAGCTCGAAATATCAGGCATATGAACAGGAGGTAAAGGAAGGACTCTCCTTCTACCTCTACCTCTCCCTCCACCCTGATCCTCTTGTTGACTCATCTAAACATCAATTTCAATTTCAATAATATACAATATGTGCAACATATAATACAATAAAGCATACTTCACAATAATACAAGTGACCCATAAAGCATACTTCACAATAATACTTCACATGTATAACCATAAAGCATACTTCACAATAATAGAATAACATCACCACAAACTAGCACAAGTTAACATCCATTTTCATTTTTCAAACAAGACGATATATACACCTATCTAGAGATCACACCTAAGTAAGACAATTAGGGCAGACAAATTTGTAGAGCATCATCTTTGACTCTATTCCCGAACCTAATTAAATACATATATATCCTAAAACTAAATATCATTCAATTTCTATGTCGAATTTAGAAGTGAGAAAAAAACTTTTTCCCACAAATAGGGAAATTAGGAATTAGCTAGCAAATATGGCAGCAAACATTATTTTTTCGCACATATAACCCTATTATTATTGTTGAAGGAATGGTCTATATATATTTTTCAGAAACATAGTTATTAGTATCAATTTATCAAATCTTAAAATTCACAAAGTCTCCCCAATTTATCAAATCAAGTCTCCCCAAATTCACAAAGTCTCCCCAATTCACATAGTTATATAACCCCATTATTATTGTTGAAGGAATGATCGAGAATAACGAAAAAAAAGAAATAGGAACAAGGATATTTTCACCATAAAATAACGAAAAGGATATCAATTTGTTAAAACATACAAATTAAAGATACTTACACCGGAGGTGACGGCGGGGCTGTGCACGGACGGTTGGCGGCGGCGCTATGCACGAACGACGGACGGGCGGCGGCGGAGAGGAACTCATACGGACGGGAGAGGAAATAAACGTAAAAAATGAAATGGGGGAGAATAGAATAAATTCTGAAATTTTAATTACCGACCGCCTAGAACGGTCGCAAATTAATACAGTCGGTCACTATTCTTCAGCAGTTTGACACGTGTTCACTCAGCGTAAATAATACGCGTTTTAAGTGTCGGTGGTGATTTAAATTAATATATAGCGACCGCCTGTAGGCGGTCGCTAATATAATTTTTTTAAAATTTATTTATCTAGACCGCCTTTATCTATTTATAACGACCACCTTTAGGCGGTCGCTAATCTTTATTTTTTTTCCCAACTAATTATTTTTATTATTTTTTAAACCCTACTAATTATATTATTTTTTTTGTAGCTAATTAATCATATCAAAAATCATATCACAATACACATTACATTACTAAATACAAGTTTATTAATATACAAAAACAAGAATATTCTTAATCATCATCTTCATCTCCCCTTACATCATGTTCATCTTCCACTTCACTTTCCTCACCATCTTCACTTTCCTGACCATCATCATCTTCACTTTCCTGACCATCATCATCTTCACCTTCCTCACCATCACCATCATATTCCTCTTCGTTTTGCATAATTACAATCTCTGGATTTGCAGCAACTAAGTCTAATGGAAGATTGATACCTTCGTCAAGAATCACTGTTTGAGCTTCTTGCACTTCAGTTTGGAATGGATCTTCAAATTGTGCAGTTTCTACTGTGGATGAATTAGGCATTCCCACCAGCGACCTTGCCTTGACCTTGACCACTGTTCTTAAGTTTGGTTTTCCTGAAACTGGATACTTGCAATAATATACCTGAGATGCTTGTGATGCAAAGATGAATGGGTCGTATGCAGCTGGATATTTTTTGTTGATGTTAATATCAACAATCTTGTAGTTTGCATCAACTCTCTTCCATTCTCGGCCCGGATCAAACCATTCGCAGAAGAACTAAACAATTTTTCTCTATGGCCACCATGGATATTCTACTTCAACCACTTCTTGTAACACACTATAGTAATCGACCAGTGTTTCGTTGTAATTTCCACTGGTAACGCAAATAACGCTGTTTGAAGTGACTTTTACTGAAGCATACGCAGCTGTGTGAAATTTATAACCATTTGCATAGTACCCATTATAACATGTCACTTGTCGAATTGGTATTTTGCTCAAAGCATCGAGATGTGGATTGTGAAGATGATTACTTAGTCCTTATAAATATGAAAAAACTTAGTACCCATCGAAATATGGAGATTGTAATATGAAATAGTGTTACATACCATGTTTTGGAACCAAAATATGAATTTGTTGCGAACTGCTTCATAAACCTCTGCTTCTGTGATGCCTGGTACTTGTTAACGAGTTTGCTCACAAAACATCCTGCATATATATTACTCAATGTATAAAAATAACATCATATTTACAATAAACATCTAAAAATAATATATTACTCACTTTATATATGGTTGGACCTCAGGCGTATTCATCAAAACATACGAATGTATCGTCTCTTCTTCCCAGTCATTTTGAAAATACCGTTTGGTCCCTTTACCCAGTGGTCGACCAACATGTAAGAATACAAACAACATACCATCGAACTCACGAAGATGATGTTCTTCTCCCCGACCATCGTAGTTGCGAGGTTCATTTCTGATCCTGGTTTGAACTTGATCGCCGAAATAATAAGAACAAAATGTTCCAACCTCTTCAGTAAGATATGCATTAACAATGGATGCTTCAATATGTGTTGTATTTCCAATATTACGTTTCAAGTTCTGCAGATACCTAAATACAGAAACATTAAATTCAATATTTAATATAAGTAAAAAAAAAATATACTAATTTATACTTACCTCTCGAAAGGGTACATCCACCTATACTGCACTGGACCACCGTGTAAAGCTTCATACGGTAAATGAACAGGTAAGTGCTCCATCGAGTCAAAGAAGCTAGGTGGAAAAATCCACTCTAACTTGCACAATATAATAGGAATGTCTCTATCCAAACGCTGCATGTCCTCCACTGTAATCATTGAGGACGTTAAGTCTCTAAAAAATAGACTTAATTCCGTGATCACACTCCATACTTGCTTTGGAAGTGTGTACCGAAAGGCAATCGGTAGCAACCGCTGCATAAAAACATGACAATCATGACTTTTCATCGTAGTGACCTTCCCTGTTTGTGGATCAAACGACCGACCTATGTTCGACACGTAATTGTCCGGAAAGCACAAATCCTTCACCCATTGAAATATTTTTTTTCTTATCTTCTCTGGAAGTTTGGTAGCTTGCTTGTGGAAACTCACCTGGTCGTTGACCACTGGAGAGACTAGGACGAGAACAGAGCTAACTTAATTCTTGTCTGGATTTTGCAGTGTCTTTGGTCTTGCCTTCTGTATTCAGGATCATGTGGAACAAATTATCAAATACATTCTTCTCTATATGCATCACATCCAAGTTGTGTCTAATCAATAATTTACTTCAATAAGGCAAGCCTCAGAAGATGCTCCTCTTTTTCCAACCACCCCGGATCCGTTTATTGTGCTCCATTGCGTGCTCCTCAGTCGTTTTCCACAAGTCAGTTATTGTGACCTCTCTCAACAACGAATCACCTAAAATAAAGTGTGTGTGGTTAAATTAAATACATGAAACATAAATCATAAACTATAAACAATGTATATATACATGTTCTAACTCGTGGCCTTGGACCCTTTACAGGGGGTTTACACTTTAGAAAATTCTTTTTGTCCCTCCGGAAGGCATGATCATCACATAGAAACTTCTGATGGTTGTCGAACCATGATATCTTTATACTCAGGGGGAGATAAAATGCATCAGACCCATCCATACAGTACGGGCATGTTAGTCTTCCAGCTGTCGACCACCCAGATAACATAGAATATGCTGGAAAGTCACCGATGGTCCATAAAATAGCAGCCCGTAACGTGAAGTTCTCCTTTCGGTAGACGTCATATGTCTATACTTCCGAATGCCACAAATATAACAACTTTGCAATCAACGGCTGAAGGTAGACATCCAACTTATGCTTCGGGTTGTGAGGACCAGGCACCAAAATAGTGATAAATATGTGTTGAGGCTTCATGCACAACCAAGGGGGTAGATTGTACGGAGTCAACAACACAGGCCACAACGAATACTTCTTTCCATGCATACTGAATGGAGAAAATCCGTCTGTGCACAGACCAAGCCTCACATTTCTCTTTTCACTCGCAAAATCTGGGAACTCTCTATCAAAATGTCTCCACGCATTAGAGTCTGCAGGATGACGCATCTTTCCGGAATTCTGACCAGAACACTCCTCGGCATGCCATGTCATGTCTTTGTAGTGGCACTTGACTGATATAACCTCTCTAGACGAGGAGTGATGGGAAGATAATACATACACTTGAAAGCTGTCTTCTTCCTACGATCAGAATGTTTGAACCTAGGGTGGCTGCACATCCTGCACTGATTAATACTCTCGTCGTCGCCCCAAAACAATCTTCTCAAACGGTAAACCCATATCCTTCAAGAGCCTCTTACTTTGATAGAAATTTTCTGGTGCGGTGTTCTTTTTAGGTAGGGCCCATTTGAATAACTTTGCAAATTGATTGAACACTTTCTGACTTACTTTGCCTTCACTTTTTATGGACAACATCTGAGCGTTGAATGACAGCTGAGTCTCAGTATCACAACCTGGAAATAACTTCTGATCGACAGATTTCAGCATCTCAAAAAATTTCTTTGAACGAGGATTTGGTTCCTCCTCCATGGTTGTGTGGTGATCACCCAAACCGAACTCATCAATCATCGTATGATACCTTTATTCTTCATCTACCTCATCCAATGATGTCCCAAAGCATGGAGTAGGTGGGTCACGACTCGAACAATCAATCTCAAATCTTTCACCCCCACTACTACTCCACTGATCATAAAAGGCAATAACTATTTCGATGTTATAATTCCAGCTGGGTTCGCCATGTCCAGTTCAATTGTAATAAAATGGAGTAAAGTCGAACCTCACAAGATGAGTTTTAACCTCATCAGTGCTAAAAAATCTCATGTTACCGCACTTTTTGCCCGTACAAGGACATCTAATATGGCCGAATCTATCCATGCAATATGGTTTACTACAGGCAAACGTAATAAACTCATCAAGTTTCTTGCAAAATTCAGAGTTCATATTTCCTTGTATCAAACGAGGCATTTGATACATCCAACGACGATCAGGGAGTTCCATCTGATACAAATTAAAAATACATCACATTTAATTTTAAAAAAATTCGGCAGAGTTTCCATTATAAACAAGCATATACAATTTTAAAACAAAAAATCCACTGTAATCATACATTAGTTACACTAAATTTATCAAGCATATATGCAAACTTACACAAAAATCAACTAATTAAACTATATATATAGATATATTCAACAAAATTAAGAATTAAACGGTAAAATTGTAAAAACGTATGGTGAATTTTAAGAAACGAGCACAATATGATAATAGACCCACACGATTGCAACCAACACGTTCAAATAAGACTCGTTTGAATTTGGAAGGGTTTTGGACGAGATTTGGGGGGTTTTGCCCCGAAACAAACTGAAAAATTTGGGGCAGAAGCTGCTGTATAATTATAATTTTGCGACCGCCTTTTTTAATTAGTGACCGACTTTTCGATCGCTAATTATTAAAAAATAACTACCACATCGGATACCATTTACCGACCGAATTCGGTTGGTAATTAAAATTTAAAAATTACCGACCGCCTAGAGGCGGTCGCTATTATTCAAATCGGATCGGGTCAAAAGTTTTCTCCCCGTGAACGGGCAAACATATTTTGTGACCGCCTATGCGGTCGGTAAATTTTCATATAAAAATTAACCGACCGCTTTTAGGCGGTCGCTAGTGTATTATAATATTTAGCGACCACTTTTTGGCGGTCGGTAAATTATTATATTAACTAGCGACCGCTTTCGGTCGCAGTGCGGTCGGTAATAGATATATTTTGACCGTTACTCAATGTCGGTCGCAAAATCGGTCGCTAAATTTAAATTTTGCGACCGATTTAATGTCGGTCGGTAAACGCCGCGTTTTTTGTAGTGATATTTGAATAATTTTGCATTATAATTATGACTTTTGTATTTTATATCAAAATTTATTTTTTTAATTTTTTTATCCCCAGCCCGTTAGTGGCCCGTTTAGCCCGCGGATCGCTAGGGTAAATAGCACGTTTGGTCCCTTGAGAATTTTTACTTAACAGATCTGGTCCACGTTCTTTTTTTGGATCTTTTTTTAGCATATTTAGTCTCATTTATTAAAAAAATTGCACGTATGGTCTCATGAGAATTTGTATTAAACAGATTCGGTCCCACATTAATCCATTAGTTTTAATGAAAAAAATCCTTTGGGACCAATCATGTTAAAAAAAGGACCAAATTCATGAATACAAATTCTCTTGGGACCATTTGTACAATTTACTCTGGATCGCCATGATTAGGATTAGGTCCCGAATAATATTGGTCCGCTAAAATTTAATCGCTAAGGTCCAGGAACATTTAAGTTCGTAATCTTATAGGACTGACCCTAATGGGATATAATCAATACATTTAACATCACTAGGATCAATAAATTTAACATCTCTACACGTAATTACAAAAGATTAATTATGAGGTTGGTTTGATAATTTGCGCATACCTAAAATAAATCTTAACTTACTCAATTTACAATTATACCCTTGTAATTTAGATGAATAAATTATAAATAATATTTTCAAAACTCAGCATTATTAGTGAAATCAAACAAAAAAAGAAAAAACGTGGAAACGATCTAGAAAAAAGGCTAATGAGTTTGAATCTTGACCATTTTAAGAACATAAAAGAGAAAAATGGGATCCACACATATTGTGCACAGAAGTCTCACATTACGCCACATGTACTCTCCAATGCTCCATCCCCCCTATTTAAATTCTCCCTCCATTCTCCCCTCCCTCTCTCTAGACAATCCTCTCTCTCTCTCCTTTCTCTCTCTAAAACTTCGTTCCTTCTCCCAACGTCCGAGATGGCTTTTTGAGTTTTTACAGTGTAGGGTAATTAGAATGGGAATTTGATAAGAATTAGCCAGGTTTTTTCCGTTGAAAGGTTAATTAATCAGCTGATCGGAGAAGATGTCGACCGTAGGAGGAAATTATCGGCAGCCGTCGCTGTCGCGGCGGGCGTCGCGCGGCGCCACCACCACGTTCTCGATGGAGGTGTTCGACAACGAGGTGGTTCCGTCGTCTCTGCAGAACTCGATCGCCCCCATTCTCCGAGTCGCCACAGAAATCCAGAGCGAACGACCGCGCGTTGCCTACCTCTGTACGTAAATCTCTTATTCTAAATCTCTTGTGATCCGTTTTGATGTCTGATCGATCGAGCACTATATATTGTTTGATTCATCATTTCCACGTGAATCTTTTTTCAAACTTCTGATTACGATTTTATTTATTCTGAGATATATGTAAATGAATTCTTTCATTTGCCCAAGCTTTTTCTGTCATTCTGATTCCTCATTTTATAGTTCCAATCCGACTTTTTACGTATAAATACATTCCCTTGTTATAAATTATACACGTATCCGTAGATTATTTACATGGTATAGATACGTATGAGCACAAATTAAACGTCTGTATTTTTTGAGTTATTGTAATTAAAATAATCCTAGTGACATGAAAACTACATAGATTTGATGTGATATTATTTGACAATATAATTAATTAAAATATCTTTATAAATGAGTATTTTAGTTTCATAAATGAATGTACTGTCAGGTTCAAGTTCACTCCCTGTTAGCTCAAAAGAACAAAAAAAAAAATTTACCAATAGAAATTATCCATTTAAACATGCTAGTTTCATCGTGAGGTACACTTATTTACGTAGAAATTTGGAACCATGACAAAAGTATGAAGTGAACTAATTTTACTATGAAATTTGTTATAGTCTATATCTTTTAGAACTACTAATTATTTCATTAAAGTAGATTAATTACTAGATAATATAAACAACTAACTCCATGTTGAGTTGCACGAAAAATCAAAATTTTAAACTCTACTGCTGTAATGTATATTTTAAACGAGCAGAACTCCTGTAAATAAGTTTCACAATATAAAACATATACTATTACATACAATTATTATTGATTATATATATTTATTGATATATATAATAACAATTTATACTATGAAATGTTATTTATAAGAAAAATATATTAATAGTATTATCAGTGAACGCATGTTACAGTATCAAAAAGTATATGTAATAATATAAATTTCATATTCATCCTATATTTTGCATTTTATAACAATCCATATATTGAACATAATGGATGTTTCCCTTTTTCTTGTAGCTGCTAATATGTATTTTTTCTTTATTTTACTTTTTTTTTTTATCACATTGCTTATACAGTCGTACTATAGTTATTATATTAACATTTACCAAAATTTATATGAAGGTGATGGAGAAAAGGATAGATTGATTATAGCCATATAAGTTGTAATTTGATGTTAGTAAAATATTTGTAGGCCGATTTTATGCTTTTGAGAAGGCACACAGATTGGATCCCACTTCAAGTGGCCGTGGTGTACGACAATTCAAGACTAGTCTTCATCAAAGATTAGAAAGGGTACGTAAAGCATGATCACTTATATATATATAAGCCATGCATACTAATTATGAAATCTGCATTAATTATTTATTGAAACGCAAGTGTTAAAATAATCACATTTTTTTTGTAAAAAACATCACGTCTTAACATATATGATTCATGCAAATTCATTGTTTTTAATGTTAGTACCAAGCTGGGAAGAGTTACAAATGCATAATATATATATATATATATATATATATATATATATATATATGATCATATTTATGTTCACAGTGCAACAATAGAGTGAGCTCCGAGTTGTGACCATGTCCATTTTCATCTTGATCGTGGTGTTTTATAATTCTAATTGATCACTGGATTGTTTACTTATTTTGTTTGAAATAAGGGTCATTTAGACAATTTGTTTAGATAATTAAACTAAAATACCAATTACAAGACACAATTCATATTCTTTTACTTAAATTTAGGGATTACACTTTTGAATCTCTCATTGTAACATTAACTATGTATATAGGTCTTATTTGTTTTTTCTTCTTGTGTAATTCTTAATCATTCAAGGTAGTTACTTACAAACAAAAGGAGGGTTTTTTTAATGACAGTATTAGCAAAAAAGACACTATATATCTTTATAAATTTGTAAAAATAGAATACTATTTCTACAAATTTGTATATTTGACAAATTTTGGCTATAATTTATATAATGGTGGGCCAAGAGCCCAATTTATTTGAACAAAAAAATTTGATTTAAATTTGTTAAAAATAAAAAAATAATGTTCTAATTTTATAAGTTTATAAAGACGGCGTATATCAGTCTTATTATAATTTCCTTAAATATCAATCCTTAGTTGTCTGGATATTAGTATTAGTTTTCCTATTAATTTTTTTTAAAGTTTATTATATATTTATTTTATTAAATATGAACTAGAGTTAATTTTTTTTTTGATCGGTAAATGTTAGTTGTTAGTAGTTACTTACACGGAATCGAACCTGGGTCACTCATTTAAGTGAGGAGCCCGGTGGCCAGGTGAGCTAGCTCATCTGGTTATGAACTAGAGTTATTTTAAATTAATATATTAGAACTATATGTAATATATGTATGAATCGGGAGAAATATCTAGTGATTATGCAATGTTACTTTAAATTTATAAGTGGGATGATACGAAGTCAATTTTATTTGATCTTTTTAAAACCATTAACTTGATCATACATGAGATTTTAACAAAAAAAAAAAAAAAGACATTTAACCTGTCCATATATAATATGTCATTACGCATTACTTTTGTTTCCCCATCATATATTTTTGATTAATTTTTCTGAACTTGTATTAATGTGATCGTTGTTTTTATTATATATATATAAGTACCATCAAATTAATATTTTTTATTAAAATAATTAATACTATTATAAAGTACAAACAAAAATTATGTAAATTTTGTTATTATTATACTTTTGCCTACATCTTTCTTATGAACTTAAAGAGCCCGAGATTTTTCAATTTCAAAATTTTCTTTTGAGTGAAAATTTATTTGAATTCAAGTTTATATCATTATTATTTCAAATATTATTTTTGTATATACACACAATGATTATCTGTCCATGTGTTATGTGGATTTTATTAGTATTCTACATAAAATTAATATTTTTTTATAATAATTTATATTTAGTTAAAAAATCATTATTTAATTATTTTAAAATTTAAATATTGACATTCAATTTATTATTAAATTTAAATTGATATATAGTTAAAACGATAATTATTGTACTAATTTAAAAAAAAATTAAAAGTACTCTTATGCATTTTATTTTTTAAAATACATTATTACACAATAGATATATATGTATGATAATTTATGCATGTAGTACATTTTTGAAAAAAAGAAAATATATAGATGTACTTGAATATACTTTCTCAATTATGGTGATATCGAAGTATTGAATACATGATGATTTTTATAGGATAAAATCATATTTAATTTAATTACAAAATTAATGTTATATAAAAAATATTGTACACATAATTATAGGTCTAATCCCTTTTAATAGGTTATAATTAAATAAAAATAAAAATTATATTATGTAAATATTAAATTCAATAAAATGAAAAATGAAATTTTTTGATTAGTTATTCATCAATAGAATACGATGATGATAATGTAGTCTCTATTATACTTTTATAAATTGAAGTTAATTTTTTTTTTCAAATATGTAAATTTTTATAGATTGGTCTAATTGGCAAGTATCATATAACGCAAGAGATTTGAGGTTGAAATTGTAACACTTGAAAAAAAACTCAATTAATAATAAGTTAAGATGATACTTACTTAATATACAATTGCCACATATACACAATATATAACAATAGAGACGTAACAAATTGACACATAAATTTTTTTTTTCTTATAAAGTTGGCTTCAAGCAGAGTTTCTTAACGATATTCATTAGTAGTAAATTAGGATGATGAGACAATATGTGAAAATAAATACATAATAAACTGACACATAAACAAACAATATTCGTATAAGGTTGAATAAAATAACACATAAAAAAAAATATTCTTATAAAGTTGGTACATTGTATAATTTAGACATATTTTTATGCATATTATTTAAAAAATTGTATAATTTTACTTAAAAAAAGGTTCTTATATTTTTATAGGTACAATGTGCAATTTAAACATATTTTTACACTTATTATAAAAAAGTTCACTTCTATCAGCAAGAGATTTTTTTAAATAAAAACAATTAAAAAGTACTTTTTTAATTTTAAGGTGTGCATATTGGGGGACTTGAATGGGTAATTTGTAGTGCAAAATTTTGAATTTTATACGATTTCACTTTGTACTCGCTCTGTTGCCCGCCCTCATTGGGTATATTTTGCATTCAATAGTAGTGACGAAATCTCCATTATCGTCTCGTCGAGCGAAACGACAATACTTTTGCGTGAAACTCATTGTTAATTTTGTGTTGATTTTTGATCCTCTTTGTTTGTGTGTGATTGTTAATTTTGTTTTCAGGAAAATGCGACATCTCTGGAAACTCGGGTCAAGAAAACTGATGCTCGGGAAATTGAGAGCTTCTACAAGCAATACTACGAGCACTATGTTGTGGCACTTAGCAAGGGGGATAAAGCTGATAGGTAATGAACTAATTAATTTCTTTAAATTAATTATACATGTTAGACTTAATCTGTTGTTGAATGTAAATTACCGTTTCTTTCAATAGATCTTTGCTTGCTAAAGCTTACCAAACAGCCGGTGTGCTGTTTGAAGTGCTTTGTGCTGTTAATAAGACCGAAAAAGTCGAGGAAGTTGCGCCTGAGGTTAGTTTTTATTTTTATTTCGTGACGTGAAACTGGTATGAAGGTATTAGTTGTTCCATTAAAGAGTATTAGTTGTTTATGCTAATTTTGAATGATATTAGTTGCTTCGTTACTATTAGTTGTTGCATTGAAGGACATTAGTTGTTTTATTAAAAGGTATTATTTGTATAAAATTGGCATGCACAATACCAACTCTAATGTTAATGGGCATTTTTCCACGATCATTAAGGAAATTGATGCAAAAATGTTGCTGTTTCACAGATTATGGCTGCTGCAAATGATGTCCAGTCAAAGAAAGAAATCTATGCTCCATACAACATTCTTCCCCTTGATGGTGCTGGGTCTAATCAGTCCATTATGCAGCTTGAAGAGGTTATGCATTTGAACCATATATGCATACTAAATATTATAATTAATATATCATGTTACACTGCAAGTAGGAGATATTAAGGTATTGCAGTGTTCGATGGCATCAGGTCAAAGCTGCTGTGAGTGCCTTACGGTATACTCGTGGCTTAACATGGCCTCCCTCATTTGAGCAGCATCGGCAGAAATCTGGGGAGTTGGACATCCTTGATTGGCTGAGAGCCATGTTTGGATTTCAGGCACGTCTTAATCTTATGATGTTATAGTAGAGAATCAGATGATGGAACTAATATTGCTTTTAGTTGAAGATATTCTAATAGTGATGAGTTATCTTGATATCTACAGAGGGACAATGTCCGTAACCAAAGAGAGCATTTGATATTGCTGCTTGCAAATAACCATATAAGGCTGAACCCGAAGCCCGAACCACTAAACACAGTATGTATCTCATTTTAACATCTATTGACATACTTGTTCCCATGTATATGAGCTTCTTGTGACCCCATTTCATTATAAGCTGTACATTTGATTTTGATCGAATATATAATTATCTGTTACTTGAGTTGCATATCTGGGCATGAGTTTATTCAGTCTCAGGGAGGATAACCAAGAACCTGTTGTTTGAACTCAGCTTGATGATCGGGCTGTTGATGCACTACTGGATAAGATCTTCAGGAACTACAAGACATGGTGTAAATATTTGGGGAGAAAACACAGCTTAAGGTGAAATAAAATATTTTTTCTGTAAAGTTGAATATTGATCACTAGAATTTTTGGAAAGATACTTGTTGCAATATATCCTAGTGAATAATTCGCAAATCATACTGCTCGTAAATAGGCTTCCTCAGGGTCAGCTGGAAGTGCAACAGCGAAAGATACTTTACATGGGGCTTTATCTTCTTATCTGGGGTGAAGCAGCTAATGTGCGCTTCATGCCAGAGTGTCTATGCTACATTTTTCATAATGTGAGTGTTTCTTCTCCATTAGTAAATGGAATGAATTGTGTTGACAAAATATATCTTTTTAATGTCATTTGCATATTCAGATGGCATATGAACTCCATGGACTATTGGCTGGAAATGTGAGCATTGTCACAGGAGAAAACATCAAGCCATCTTATGGTGGGGATGATGAATCTTTCCTGAGGAAAGTTATAACACCCATTTATCGAGTGATTGAAAAGGTAAGCTCAGGCAAACTGCTTAGTCTGAGTTATATCAAAATGTATCTGCTTAAAAGATAATAAAATGGCGCCTTTATGTCTCCAGGAATCAAAGAAAGGTAAAAATGGGACGGCACCCCACACAGCTTGGTGCAACTATGACGATTTGAATGAGTATTTTTGGTAAAGATTTAAATTGGAAAAATGATGCTCATTCCTTAGGTAATCTTCCTTGTTTCTGTAAGTGATTTTGGCAAAACTGTTTTAGGTCATCTGACTGCTTCCTTTTGGGATGGCCAATGCGTGATGATGGTGATTTTTTCAAATCGATACGAGATGTTACACAGGGGAAACATTCTCATGGAAAGCCCGGGAAGCTGGGGAAATCATTCTTTGCTGAAACTCGATCATTTTGGCATATTTTCCGAAGTTTTGATCGTCTGTGGACATTTCTGGTTCTTGGTCTACAGGTACCTAATTAAAAAGATTGATTTTTAATTTTTTTAAAGAGTAATTAAGTGATTTTGGTAAGTAATGAGATCGGTCTGCTGCAGATTATGGTCATTCTTGCATGGAGTGATGTTTCTGTATACGATGTCTTCCAGAAGAATGCCTTATACGACTTGTCTAGCATATTTATCACGGCAGCCTGTCTTCGTCTCGTTCAGAGTATGAAATTTCTTATTTTATGTGTTATTTCAGAGTATTTTGAAATTAGGCAATACCCTTGTCTTTGAACTTAAATTTGATGATTCAATAATAAAATTTCCTTTAGGTATTTTGGATGCGGTTCTCAACTTCCCAGGCTATATTAGATGGAAGTTCACTACAGTTTTGAGGAATTTTCTGAAGATAATTGTGAGCCTCGCCTGGGCCATCATCCTTCCTATGTGTTATTTGCTCCAACACAAGTCATTTAATTTTTCCGAATTACATCAAAGCCTCAAATTTCTTGATCAACTTAAGGGCGTGCCTCCTTTGTACATAATGGCGGTGGCTCTATACTTGCTACCAAATTGTTTGGCTGCAATCTTATTTATTTTCCCCATGCTTAGACGCTGGATCGAGAACTCGGATTGGCTTATCATTAGGTTTCTCTTATGGTGGTCACAGGTATATCTCTTATCTTCTCCTTCTATAATCTTAAATTAAACAAGCATCTTATTATATTAATAGGATAAGATATTCTTCAGCTGGCTGTTATTAAATGGAATGATCAAGCACTACTGCTTCCACAAAGCAATTTTGATAATCTAAACTTTGTTGGACTTTGAAATTAAACCTATTAGTCTTGTTTAGTTGAACCATATGATTTTTATGCGAGTATGTTGCATTTATCTGATCATACACTTTCCTGTTCATTATCGTATTATTCTTATAAAGCAAATGAATAAAACTGTGTCTCTAAATGATTCTTTTAGAATAGACAAATAGAGATTTAATAATTTATGAGGAAGTGCCGAAACTCAATATGAACTTAGACTATATGGTGTAATAGAGGCTCTTTCTCTTATATCCATTAATCCAATCTGCTGCCTGATTATTGACAAATGATTGGACTTTAAAAATTTGCAGCCAAGAATCTACGTGGGAAGGGGAATGCATGAAAGTGTATTTGCTCTCATCAAGTATGTACCCAGTTTCTCCATTTCATGAATTTGTTTCTTTACACATTTGAGCCTGACTCTGAATTTTTATGTCATAACTGATAACAGATATACTTTATTCTGGGTGCTACTTCTTTGTTCAAAATTTGTGTTCAGCTATTTTCTGATGGTAGTTTCTCATCCCAAATTTTAGTTAAGATAGACAACAGTAGATACTATATATATATATATATATATATATATATATATATCAATGACATTTTCTTTTTCTTATTCCCGTGCCTCATTTGTTTCAGATAAGGCCTATGGTTAAGCCGACACAAGATATAATGAAAATTCGCCACGTTGATTATGCTTGGCATGAATTCTTCCCAAATGGTATTCAGTTGTAGTACTAGTCTCATATAAAGTTACTTTCAAAATTATCCTATCAACTTGATAAATATTTGATAATCTTCCATTTTACCAAATGCAGCTAAGCATGTATATGGAGCTATTGCATCACTATGGGCACCACTTCTCTTGGTCTGCTTTCTAAACTTAACAACTTAGTTTGATACTACAACTCTTATATCCAGCACTAATTGTTTCCTAGTTGTGAATTTGCATGCAGGTTTACTTCATGGACCTCCAGATTTGGTATGCTATATTCTCCACCTTGTATGGAGGTTTTATCGGGGCATTTGACCGTCTCGGTGAGGTAGTATTTGCATCTTTGCTTGTGAATAAAGGTTGAATATCATTTCTGATTTTTTTTTTTTAAGAATCTCTAAAAGTATAAGTTTCCTACTTTCCTTTTTTGGCCATCCCACAATAAGTTTCTCTTTTCATAAATAGCAAAAAAACTTCATATATTAATAAACAAATACTTTTTCAAACAACAACTCTTTATTTTTCAACACTATTCATTACTTCACATAAAAATCAACACGGGGCCTACCATATATTAATAAACAAATACACTTTCTTAAACAAAACAACAAAAAGTTATGGAAACGTACTCCGGGACGGGGGGAGTACCGTTTAGTTGTAAGATCATTATCATCACTGTCATATACAGGTTACATATCTCCTCAAATTATTTTAGTTTCTGTGTTGAATTTATTATCGATTTGCCTCTCTGCAGATTAGAACTCTTGGGATGCTAAGGTCACGTTTTCAGTCTTTGCCAAGTGCATTCAACACATACTTGTGCCCTTCCGACAAAGCTAAGAGAGGAGGACTTTCTTCCTCAAGGAGCTTTCATGAAGTCTCTGCAAGTAAGAGAAGTGAAGCTGCAAAATTTGCACAGTTGTGGAATGATGTAATATCTAGCTTCAGAGAAGAAGATCTAATAAGTGACAGGAAAGCCCTCAGAACTTACTCTATATACTATCCTATCCTTCAAAAATTTAAATATAGATTGAACTGAAGTGGGATTACTTACCTCAGGGAGATGGACCTGCTTCTTGTTCCTAATTCCTCTGATCCTAGATTGAAAGTAATTCAGTGGCCCCCTTTTTTGCTTGCTAGCAAGGTAAATGCAACATTTTTTGAGTTTAATTTAATGCTCCCCCCATATATTCTTCTTTAACTCTCTCCCTTTGCAGATTCCAATTGCAGTGGATATGACTGCTCAATTTCGACCTAAGGACGCTGACCTTTGGAAGCGGATATGTGCTGATGAGTATATGAAATGTGCTGTAATTGAATGCTACGAGTCCTTTAAAATAATACTCAATGTCTTGATCACTGGAGAGACTGAGAAAAGGTTGTTTTTATTCGTATATGAGTAATTATAATTTTTATAGGATGATTTACATATAGGTTCAAGAAAGTCACTATATTTACAAATAGGTTCAAAATATTTGCACAGAAGCACATTTTTTTTCTGCACAGAAGCACATTTTTTTTCTGCACAACACCTATTTGTAAATATAATGACTTTTTTGAACTTATATGTAAGTTACCCTAATTTATAAAATATTTTTGGAATCAAATCACTTCGCCTCCATTTCAATTCTGACATATGCTTTCTGGTACAGGATAATCGGAATCATTATTAGAGAAATTGAAAGTAATATATCGAAGGGTATATTCCTTGCAAATCTCAGAATGAAGCCTTTACCAGATCTTTACAAGAAATTTGTAGAACTTGTGGAGATCTTGGTAAGTCAGTTGTGATCAAAATCTTCAGTTTCATGGTTCTTATATTCAGAAATTGAACGTTTCTTTGAATATTTGCAGAAAGACAGTGATCCATCCAAGAAAGACAGTGTTGTTTTATTGCTGCAAGATATGTTAGAATTAGTTACACGTGACATGATGGCGAATGAGATCCGGTTTGTATATAGTGATATTAATACATTTTAAGATTTTATTTTAAATGGTTGAATTGTTTCTTAAGTTTCTTCACGGGATGCAGTGAACTTGGTGAACTTAGTCAAGGTAGTAAGGATTCTGGAAATCAACTTTTTGCCACTATTGCTTACCCTCCCCCAAATACAGCACAATGGGAAGAGCAGGTTCTATAACTATCACTTATTTATAAACACAAACAAACATATTTGGATCATCTAGCTGGTGAGATTAATCATTACTCTATATCCTTGTTACACAGATACGACGTCTCTATCTGCTCCTAACTGTTAAAGAATCTGCAACTGATGTCCCGACAAACCTTGAAGCGCGTCGAAGGATGACATTTTTTTCAAACTCACTTTTTATGAATATTCCACGTGCACCTCGAGTGCGCAAGATGCTCTCCTTCAGGTTCCTTAATTTGAGTATTTTGCAATATATACGTGTATCAATTTTCATAGCTATTCTGAAGAGTGGGTGGTAATTTTATTTATTGACATGCATGGCAGTATATTCACTCCCTATTACAGCGAGGAGACAGTCTACTCCAAGGGTGATCTTGAAATAGAAAATGAAGATGGTATTTCCATCTTATACTACCTTCAAAAGATTTATCCAGGTTTGCTTTGCGTTCCAAATCTGAAATGTACAAATGAGAAAAAAAACCCTTGTTCTAATTTAAACGTTGTTTAGAGAAAAGAATTGTTCCAAATATCTGTCACTTTTAGATTTCCAGGAGAAATTAAATATATTTTTCCCAACATTGATTTTTTCTTTTTTTAAAATTTTTGTGACACTCATTTACTGAGATACAGGAATCAATGTTTTTCATTTCTTGTTGCTACCTCCAATAAGAATTGATGAACTACGAAGGGGTATACTAGTCATTCTAATAAAATAATTTTAAGTATTAAATGACACTCTTAATTCAGTGAAACACCCAAAACAACAATTAAATTGGAAGTATCATGTTCTACTAATGATTCATCATCAATATAAATTCATGGTTCAGATGAATGGAACAACTTCAAGGAGCGTATTAATTGCAAAGAAACTGATATTCTGGAGAATGATGAAAATGTACTGCAGCTACGACATTGGGCTTCTTTGAGAGGACAGACCCTCAGCAGAACAGGTGAGTAGAGCCCCTCTTTCCTCCAGGCTTCGTATATAGTCTTTGATGATATCATCTAATAATTTTTCGTGCAGTCAGAGGGATGATGTACTATAGAAGAGCTTTGAAGCTTCAGGCTTTTCTCGACATGGCTTCAGAAGAGGGTATATATAAACATATATATACATACTCGTTAGTATTTTATATTTGAAATTCACAAGAGAACTATTCTGAGTTTTGTTTGGACAGAGATACTTGAAGGCTATAAATCAATTATTGAACCATCAGAAGAAGATAGGAAGAGCCAAAGATCGACGTATACTCAATTAGAGGCTGTAGCTGACATGAAATTCACATATGTTGCCACCTGCCAGATCTATGGAAACCAGAAACGCAGTGGAGATAGGCGTGCAACTGACATTTTAAATCTGATGGTTAAGTAAGTTGTCCCATGTCTTATTATTAAAAATAAACCATATATGGCCTCATTTTATCTTAATCTCGTACCATTTCTCTGTTTATGCAGCAATCCATCTCTTCGTGTAGCATATATAGATGATGTAGAGGAAAGAGATGGTGGAAAAAGTCAGAAAGTCTACTACTCTGTTCTGGTAAAAGCTGTCGATAATCTTGATCAGGTATTTAAGTTATGATTTAATATTATATGACCCTAAGTATAGCTGACTTAAAACGGTGGCTGATTCAATCTTGTTTCTTGCTTTCTCAAGGAAATCTTCCGTATAAAATTGCCAGGGCCGGCAAAGATAGGAGAGGGGAAGCCTGAAAACCAGAATCATGCTATTGTTTTTACGCGCGGAGAAGCTATTCAGACAATTGACATGAACCAGGTAATAATCATTTCCTTTTTCATTCATCCGAATTTCTCTTGCAATTTATACCTGATGTATTTGCTCGCTATTATTGTAGGATAACTATTTGGAAGAAGCTTTTAAGATGCGCAACCTACTTGAGGAATTTCATGAGGATCATGGTGTGCGGCCGCCTACGATTCTGGGTGTTCGTGAGCATATTTTCACTGGAAGTGTTTCGTCGTTGGCTTGGTTTATGTCGAACCAAGAAACAAGCTTTGTCACGATTGGCCAGAGGGTTCTTGCAAGACCTTTAAAGTATGGTTTTTCATTTCTTCTATGCTCAAAATAAATATATAATTTTAAAATAATTTTCTAACTAATTTGATATAGGGTGCGATTCCACTATGGGCATCCAGATGTTTTTGACCGTATTTTTCACATAACCCGTGGAGGCATCAGTAAAGCTTCACGGGGAATCAATCTCAGTGAGGATATATTTGCTGGTGAGATCTTAGTTAACTCATTTTTATAACGTATATGAATATTCTTGCTCTGTGTGTGTATGTATATGTATATATATTCTAATATTATTACTGTCATGAAGGTTTTAATTCAACGTTAAGACGTGGAAACATCACTCACCACGAATATATTCAATGTGGGAAGGGACGAGATGTTGGTCTGAATCAAATCTCACTTTTTGAAGCCAAAGTTGCATGCGGCAATGGTGAGCAGACACTCAGCCGTGATATATACAGATTAGGGCATCGTTTCGATTTCTTCCGCATGCTGTCATGTTACTATACAACCACAGGATTCTATATCAGTTCATTGGTAATATTTCCCAACATGTAGTTTATCAAAATCATTAATAATAAATCAGTAACATGCTTAATTATTCAAATCATAATTACATTTGACATGACCTTAGTAACATTAGTGTACTTTCTTGATGCTATGCAGCTGGTGGTCCTTACAGTGTATGCCTACTTGTATGGTCGGCTGTATCTTTGTCTGAGTGGATTAGAGAACACAATAGTCAGATACGCCAGAGCTAAGGGTAACGACGGTCTTAAGGTCGTGATGGCGTCACAATCAGTCGTTCAGTTAGGTATTTTGATGGCATTGCCCATGATTATGGAAATCGGTCTCGAGAGGGGGTTTAGAACTGCAGCTGGTGACATGATAATTATGCAACTTCAGCTCGCACCTGTCTTCTTCACTTTCTCTCTAGGGACAAAGGTTCATTACTTTGGGCGAACAATTTTACATGGTGGAGCTAAATACAGAGCAACAGGGCGTGGTTTTGTCGTCAAACACGAGAAATTCGCTGAAAATTACCGAATGTATTCCAGAAGCCATTTTACGAAAGCTCTAGAACTTATGGTTTTGCTCATCGTCTATAAAGGGTATAGCAAAGCTGCTCCAGATGCTAGAACTTACACATTTGTGACGGTGTTTATGTGGTTTCTGGTTGTCTCGTGGTTGTTTGCGCCCTTTCTTTTCAATCCTTCAGGATTTGAGTGGCAGAAGATTGTGGATGATTTTGATGACTGGGCTAAGTGGATGAATAGTCGTGGTGGAATTGGAGTTCCGGCTAGCAAGAGCTGGGAGTCGTGGTGGGACGAGGAGCAAGAGCATCTCCAACATACGGGATTGTTGGGACGATTCTGGGAAATCATCCTCTCTGTCCGCTTTTTCCTGTACCAATATGGAATCGTTTATCACTTACACGTTGCTCAAAACGCAAAGAGTATTATGGTTAGCTCCCAAATTCCTTGCATAAAACACCTTTACACTATAGCATGATACAAATAATTTATGCTGATGTAGAACTCCATAAGAAAAGCCACCATCGGGCTCTATATCAAAACGTCATTTTCTAATCATTTTTTACATGGTTACAGGTTTATGGCTTGTCTTGGCTGGTCATTCTTGTTGCAATGATCGTTTTGAAGGTATTCCATATAAATATATTATTTTGTTAATTTTTTTTTCATCTCATGTCTATTTTCCAATTTTGATAAAGAAGTAAAATATTCAAAGTTCATTCAATTTTGGCTGGAATATTAAAAAGGCTGTTGTTTTATGTTGCGCGAATGTTCAATTTTTGCCCCATAGCTTGTTTACTGCCCTATTTTGGCACCAAGTTAAATCCTCACATGACATTGCACGACATTATTTCGAACTCTTTGGCGATTTTGGAGCCAAAATTGGACAATATTTTGAATACTGGGACTAAATTGAAGGAGTTAATTATCCTCTCTTTAGACCTCTTTGAATCGAACTATCAGAACTAACACACTTCTACTGGCAGATTGTGTCGATGGGGAGAATGAAACTGAGCGCTGATTTCCAGCTGGTTTTCAGGCTCCTGAAGCTCTTCATGTTCATTGCCTTCGTAGTAATACTCTTCATTTTCATCAAATTCCTGGAGCTCACAGTTGCGGATATCTTTGCCAGTTTATTAGCCTTCTTGCCAACTGGATGGGCTCTTCTCCAGGTATATATTTCCCTTGTATCCACGTATAATTATTGTATTTTATTCACTGAAGCACGTTGTTGGGACAGATCGGGCAAGCATGCAAGCCTTTAGCAAAGAGTCTGGGCATGTGGGGGTCAGTTAGGGGCCTAGCAAGAGGGTATGAATACATAATGGGATTAGTAATCTTCGTTCCTGTTGCGATCCTGGCGTGGTTTCCCTTCGTGTCAGAGTTCCAAACAAGGCTTCTTTTCAACCAGGCATTCAGCAGAGGTCTCCAAATTCAACGTATCCTTGCAGGCGGAAAGAAACACAAGTGAGAATCTTAGGCTTCATGAGAAACTCACCGTTGATCTCCACATATATATTCATAAATGTGCGGGTATGGAAGCCCCTCAAGGCCTACGTCCATCGCTGCATGCATGTTCGTAGATGTTTCCTCTCAATGCCGACACAAAATTGTGTGAAAAGTTAATTATTTTTTGAACGTGAGGGGAGAATAATGGAAGACAATGTAGAACTTTACTGCAATTAATAACGAAATAATATTACATTGCTTCTCTTACAGAAAATGTAATATGTGGCACGGAATTATTATTTCTGACATCTTCAATAATAATAATAATTCATTATTCGATTGATTAATTTGAACTGAAATGGACTAATACAAAATGGATAAAAAATCCTTTTAACCGTCAAGTTTAAACAACACACATTATGTATTTTGACGCAAAGTTATTGTTACGTTTGTTTGAGCCCCTGACAATTTTTGGGGCAGAAACATCAATATAATATTCCCTTGGTTCTTCCTAGTGTCAGTATTACACCAACTCGATCGATTGATCTGCAGCCACCTTTTGTATGATTCTATCAACAGTTGTATAAAAATCCTCAGTTTTTTAAGTGATAAAGCTGCTGCTGCATAGATGCACACGTTTTGATTCCATTTGTACATTCTCTCCTGCTGATTCTTCAACTGATTTTCCTATCGATGTACATCATATAATGGGAAAGAGAGGAGGCTAACACAACTTAAGGTTTCGGTACCTGATTTTCCTATTGTTGTAAGAGCAAGCTCGTCTGTCTGTCTGTCTGAGTTGACTGCTTGGGGAAGTATATATGTTGCATTTTATGGTGAGTAGGTAGCCATGAGGTCTCCTATTGATTTTGATTGATGCTGCTCACACTGTAGTTGTTGCTAGGACTGAAACATAACAACACAAGTGAACTACTCCCTCTGGAATTTGCACCCTGCGGGACGACACATTTTTTAAGGAAAATGTGTTTTATATATAAAGTAGTGGCATATGGGTAAATATGTATATAGATTTGTGAGTGTGCACGTAAATCAATATTTCCTTTTTTAGTAGTGTGCAAATTTATGTGGGAAGTCCGAATAAAAAAAAATGTGCAAATTCCTGTGGGACAGGGAAACATTAAATACAAGTTTTCGACTTGGCACAAAAAAGAAAGTAATTATACTCCATTCGTCCCACAACAACTTACAAGGGTGGAAATACATATGTTAACAAGAATGGAATAAAGTGAAGAAGAATAGTATTTTGAACGATAATTTGTTAAAAAAAAAATTATGTATAAGGTAAAGAAGTTAGTTATATTGATTGTATAACGTGGAGTTCAAATTTATTTTTAGATTTGCAAATTATTGTAGAATATATGTTTCGAAATTTTTTGTAAGTTGTTGGCTTGTTGCGAGATGGAAGGAGTATAAGTTATAAATAATCTATTGAAAGAAGGATTGAGAAATATCATTATTGAGAGTTACTTATACCTGTGTTTTTATTTGATAATTGCTGATAAATTTGCACTTTAAGAAGCATTTCGCTGATATTCTATTCATTAAATACCATCAGTACAAACATCATTCATTTCTTGATCCATATATCATGCAGACATAAGGAAAAAATATGCCTCAGTATAAGGTTTGCTGGCTTGTAAATGGAATTGCTTAAAGTACCAAAGATTTTGGTAGCAGTATATGTAAATAACCATATATGCTATGAACAAAAGAACGTCATAATTGAAAAAATTAGCTATGAAGAGAACGTCACAATTGAAAAAATTAGATTGTTGGTGGGGAAGCTTTGTGTTCAGGTGTAGCATTCTAAACCTTTATTAATGTAAATGACTGTCGTTTAGATTGTCTAGGCGCTTCATGACACTCGACAACTTAATCGGAATAGATAAAAAAGACGGAGATGATATTTCGTGGCACCTAGATGGTCTTGGCACCGTCTAGGCAACATACGATTTTATATATTTTTTAAATAATTTAAATTTGAAGGTATTTTCGAAAAAGAACCTGACTTTGTCTAGACAGTTTTTATATTTTAAAAATAATTTAAATCGGAAGGTGTTTTTTGAAAAAGTAACCGACCTAGAAAACTTGACGAGGATGATTTCTCATCCGATGAGAAAAATATACATATAGATGTTGAGTTTGAGTACGACAATGAAAACCATGCATATGAAGATGACCAACCTTTGTTTTTTGAAGTTCTCATTAATTAAATCACTTCACTTGATTTTAATTTATTCTTATTACAAATTTTGCTTTTTTGAATTTAATTTAAGAGTTGAATATGTCGTATTATGATAGTTCTTGGCATTTCGTTGACTTATTACATTTTGTGAAAGATGTATTTGATTATTAATTATATTGAGTATTTATAATTTATTCTATAATATGCATATTTGTTAATACTCCTTCCATCCACATAAATTTGCACACTTTTTTCTTTAGGGCGTCCCACATGAATTTACACACTATTAAAAAAAAAATACTCCCTCTGTCCACCAAATTATTTCCCACTTTCCTTTTTTGTTTGTCCACAAAACTTTTTCCCATTTCCTTATTTAGAAACAACCCACACTCACAATAAAATTTTGGGCCCCACAATGCTCTTACTTTTCCTTTACTTTATCTATCATTTCAATATGAGGAACTCTCATGTGAAACGTTTCACGGCGTGAAATGGGTAAAAAATTAAAAAAAGGTGCGGATCTCAATGACCCGGCGGGTCAAACCGGGTCAAAATAAAAAAAGGCGCGGATCCTCTTATTCAGCGCAAACCCTGACTTTCAGAACAAGAAATCGACATAAAAAAAAAAAAACGGCGACAACACAGTATTAACAGCCAACAAACGACAACAACAGATGCATAAATCCGATCAACAGCCAAAGAAAATCATATAAATGAGATCTAAAACACCAAATCAGGGGAAAAAGCAAGGAAAACAAGACGATTAATATATACATGTTACTATTAATATATGTTACTTTATTAACATATGTATATTACTAAATGAACATATACATGTTACTATTAATATATGTTACTTTATTAACATATGTATGTAACATAGAAGACTTGGTGTTACTTTTTAAAAATAGATAAAAATATGTTACGGAATTAAATCTGTGAGCATAATTAAAAGAACAACACATTGAAAAAACCTTAAAAAAATTGTGTTACTAAATGAAGAAGTATGTGTTACAAAATATAATATGTGATGTTACATATTGCAATTATGTTAATTTTCACATATATTGGGTTACTAAATAAAAATATGTATGTTAATATTAACTTATATACATGTTACTTATTAAGTGTAATTTATAAAAAATATTATGTTACTAAATGAACACATGTATGTTACAATATAACAAATATTATGTTACTTTCAGTTTATAAAATAAATATATTAAAGTTTATACAACAAATATATTGAATTCTGTACAAAAAAACTATGTTACATTTATCTTGAATAAGTGTTACAAAATAGCATGAATTGTGTTACTGAAACTTTATGTTACTTTTTCCTTAAGTTCATGTTACACAATATAAAAAACCGTGTTACAAAATAATTTGGTATTTTAAATTTAACTTGTTGTTATGTTAATGGCTTTGAAATCACAATTAAAATATATGTTATAATTAACTTGGGAATATGTTACAAAATAGCATAAATTGTGTTACTGTATATATATGTTACATTTAACATAGATATATGTTACTATTAACTTATGTATATGTTACTTTATAGAATAAAATGTGTTAATGCTAATAAAAACTTATGATTTAAAAACTGTGTAAAATTACCTCAATAGTCTTCATTGAGACTCCCAGATTTTGATCAATAACTGATTTTTAAAAAACATATAAGAGTATATTACATAAAAATATATTAGAGTATTTAATAAAAACAAGTGTGTTACTATTTAAATTTTTAGACCTTATGCTGGGTCAATTACCATCACAATATAATACCTAAAAAATAAACATGTGAAGCAAAAAATGTAAAGAATAACATCAGATAAATGAAGATATAAGCATAATACTTTAAAAACATATACCAGAAATATTAAGTGTATTAACAACACTAAATACAAAAAACTACATACAAACCTTCATTCCTACAACAACACTAATATACTATATAAAAGAAAATATACATTCCTTACCCCATAAATATATACAAAAAGTCTCCTGATTACCCCACCACAAAAAACTATCAAAAAGATTAATTGTCAATAGTAATCAGATCTATCAAATCCCCTAACCACATACACCCCCCATTGAATCATAAAATATTCACATCCCATAAATATTCACCCCCTGCACAACCACAGTATCAGAAACAAAAACTGTTAACAAATTCATCCTGTTAACAGAAACCAACCACAATATCAATTTGTTATATAACACCCAACCCAACAACCAGACAACAGTCATAAAAAACTACTTGTTCCTATTCGATCTAAGAATTCTCTTGTCGTACACAACATGTTCATTTCTTTTCCTCTTCTTCTCCCCCATGTCATCTTCTTTTTAAGCAGCAATAAGACCAGGTTTATTAACATAAAAATCCAACACCTTCTTAAAAACATTACACCTTTGTGAATTGGCATCAGATGACACAAACTTTGAAAAGAAAGAACACCTTAAAAAGATCCTGAAAGCAACCTGCAAAAAAAAATTTATGTTACTAATTAGGCATTACTGTGTTACTATTTTATAAAGAAATGTGTTACAAATGAAAAAATAAAAAATAAAAATTACCTTACAGAGCTCTGGACAGTTGTAAACTTCACCTTGAAAATTAAAAATATGGTGCATCAGAAACATCCCACAATCATTATTTTGCTCATCTGACCTCCAATCAAATCTCATTGTTTGAACAGAAAAATTCTCAACCAACCCAGCCTTTGGGTGCTTCATATCACCCAAAAATTTCCCCATGTACTCTTTCTGAAAGTTAACAAAAATATTAAAAATGCTTCATTTGAATATAATGAAAAATAAGAATATTTGTAAACTAACCAGCAACAAGACACAATCATCATACGTCTGCTGCACAACATGGATACGATTATCCAAATACTGCATTTTGCCCAGAGAGAAATTAAAAACAACCAGTGCATAGTGATCATATACACAGAAAGGCAGGAAAATCTGTAAAAAAAAGAGTATGCATAAATACAAAAATATTACTATATAGTAAAAATATATGTTACAAAACAATAATATAAATGTTACAAATCAATAATACGTATATCACAAGTAAAATAATTATTCTAACAGGCATACATATAAATAAATAATAGAAAGTGAGTTACTAAACCACATAAAACAATTTTAATATTTATGTTACTATGTAGTAATAATATATGTTACTTTATAAGAATATTTATGTTACTATACAATAAAAATGTTACTTTTTTATAAAATTTCTACCATATCAGTAGTCATAAACTTGTGAACAGATGTTGTCTCAACCCAGTTCTTCCATCCACCACAAACCTGAGCTTCGTTATCAGCCAAAGAACCTTTCTTCCACATTATATCATTCAGTGGTATCTACAAAAAAAAATACAATATAAAAGAAAGTTTACAAATGAAATAAAAAAATAGAAAAAAGAATGAAAATTTAAAAACTTACACTATAATCCAGCCCAAAAACAAACCGAGATACAACAGAAGAAGATGATGAAATAGAGCTTTCAAAACAAGCCATAAAACAAGCAGCATTCAACACATTGTGCGCAATCTCAGTTTGCGGCTTCATGGTTGTCATATCTTCTCGAGAGACAAGATACATGCAATTTTTCGAAACAAAAAACTCCTCACTGAAAATAAAAAGAATTGTTACTTTTATAATTTTCAGATGTTACTATATAGAAAAAATAGTGTTACTACAAATATGACAAAAGAGAACTTACATCAAATTGTCCTTATAATGAAATACGTAGTCAACCAGCTCAATTTCATGGCGCTGCAATCCAACCAAATTACTTTTTTCCATCTCAATAAAGGGACTTAAAAACCCACACGGGTTACCAAAACCTGAAATCAAGTTATTAAAAGCAACATCCTCTTCATCAATCTTTGCACCACCATCTTCAACACCTCCATCCTTAAATTCATCAGCCACATCATTAAAAACTTCATCAGCAAACTCATTACCAGCTTCATCAACATCCTCACCTCTATCATATTTTTCTTTCTCGGACTCAAGCTCCATTCCCTTGCCACCAATCTCTTTGTCACCAACAAATACATCACCAACTTCATCAGCATCCTCACCTCTATCATTTTTTTCCTTCTCATACTCAACCTCCATTCCCTTGTCATCACTCTCTTTGGATTCAACAAACTCATCAACAACTTCATCAGCGTCCTCACCTCTATCATCTTTTTCCTTCTCAGCCTCAAGCTTTATTCCTTCACCATCCTCCTCACTTTCTTTGTCATCACTCTCACCCCCACTCTGATTCCCTTGTTCATCCACACCAGCAACAGTTTCTCCCTCCTCTCCATCTTTTCCAACATTAACCTGGCTCAAATCATCTTGAATCACCTCTTTCACTGGAACAATTGTCTCTTCTGTCCCATCTTTTTCTTCTTCTTTTTCTTTCTCAGAAAATTCTTCTTCACCCTCTTCTTCTTCTTCGTCCTCATCATTTTCATCCTCTTCTTCATCCTCACTATCATCACTGAAAACATCAGCATCTTCTTCTTCTTTCTCGTTTTCATCACTTTCAACTATTACCTTTGCCTTCCCTTTCCTTGTACTCCTCCTCAACTGAACTTCAGCAACATCATCACGAACAAGAACAAAATCATTTGATTTCTTCTCACTTCTTTCAGGACACAAGACCTGATCAGCCTTCATGATTTGGTCATTAGAATTATATTTAAAAAGAGGACATAAAATAAAATTCTTTGGCACAATTAAAATTTAAAAAAGGATCATCTACTATATTTAGAAATAACTCATCCCCCCAAAACTGAGAATCAGACTCTGTGTTTGAATCAAACAAATTTGATTTAATTTCTAATAATCTAGATATAAAAACAGAGGATGAATTCCTCATTTCTTTAAAAAAGTTCCCCAGCTTCATATGCACAACCTACAACAAAATATTAACACTACATAGAATAATATATATCCTACTAAATAGTGACATAAATGTTACTAATTAAAAAGGAATATGTTACTAAATAATAAAATATATGTTACTATACATTACCATATGTGTTACAATCAAGTAATACACATGTTACAATCCAATAATATGCACAATAAAACTCAACTAATATACATAAACCCTATAAAATGAATTATTACTCAATAATTAATTATTATAAACATACATAACAAATATTATTGTATAAAACAAATAGATGTTACTATTAAGTTACAAGTATGTTACCTCAACATTTCCAAAGACAGAAGACTTCAAATCACCTTTATTCGGCACCCTGAAACATCCATTTCTTGTAACCTGATAAACATTAACAACAAGATTCCCATCGCCGTATAAACCAGCATCAGGCTCCTGCCTACACCGAGCATGCAAATTCACCTCATCCCAGTGTTGAATCAAAGGGATAGCAGACGATAATTCAACACCTCTCCATTGAACACGGTGAAGATAAGCAATTTGAAGAATAAGCAAACATCATGTAACATTATGAGCACCATTCATCCGAACAGAATCCACACTCTCACACAACTTGTTAAAGACATAAGAACACCAGTCAAGCTTTGATATATTGCTCACATCAACAACAGCCTTCAAAATCCCAGGGTTACAAACCAAATGATTAGATGCAGGAGTAAACAATGAGGACATAACAAAAATTACAAACAAACGCTTGAAATCATCACCACCATCCTTCAACTTCTTCTTAAAAATATCAGCAAGAGCCGTCAACTTTGACGAAGTTCTAATACCATAAAGTTCACTGTACTTCTCAAGTAAAAGATTAGTTTCACCTCGGTTAAAAATAGGTACATCACAACCATCATTCCTCGGTATCATAAAAATATCATGTACATCATCTGGAGTAATAACAAAACTTCCCAAACGACCAACCGACAATCGCCAACTATGAGGATAAAAATTATCAACAAGCCACTTAAGCATTGGATACCCACTAAGCTTTGTCAGGTGCAAATTAAGTAAACCACCAAAACCTATCCTCCTAATAGCTTCTTTTTGAGCTTTGTTCAAACTTTGAACCAGCTCAAAGACAGAAGTAGGTCTACTATGAGGAGTGAATTCTCTGAAAATGAAAAAAATATTTATAATGCCTAAGTATTTAGTCACCCAATTAGAGCTTTAAGTGTCATTAGGGAGATCTAGGCACATTAATTTGGCATTGCCTAATTTATTATCCTATAAAACTTGCATGATTAGGAAACACAAGCACCAAATAAACCATAGGAGGACTACACTAATGCATGTCTTCACACTTGCTCACTTTTGTCAAAAAGTGATAGGTAGTTTTACTATTTTTGCAAGAGATTAGTAGGTAAACACTTGATCCTTTAATTGCTTTCATAGATAAGTCCTAAAAACACAATCCAACTTCACATTGCCCCATTTCCCTGTGTTCGATATTATTACTTGGTCAACTTACCGATTATTTGACGACCACGTACACTTGCGTGAGAGCTACACGAAATTAGCAAACACCATCTCGGTAAGGAAATGTCATACTTCCTTAGGACTCTCAGTTTCGTAGCATGATACTTTTCAGGATCTTCGAGAGCACCAGAGTTTCGTGCCACCTTGGCGATTTCATCCTGAATGACATTCCGGTTGAGATGGTTGTTGATGCCGAGAGTTGGAGGAAAGTAAGGTATGTTCTCAGGAGCCTTGATCTGAATCTGTCTCTTATCAGCATATCGATCGATCTCAGACCACATGCAGCATGTTGCAAGGCCATCCAATCTCTGAAGATTTTGTCCTTATCCTCCTTGTATTTGATCCAGTCCCCATAAACATAGTACTGCTCCACGAACTGATACCTGATTGGTACCCACTTATCATTCAGTTCGGGAGGGACAAAATTGTCCACATACTTGTATGGGAGCGAACCAGTCTCCTGAGGAACCACTGCTTTTTTCCTCATCACAACTTTCCTCTTCCCCACGTAAGGAGTAGGTTTCTTGGGCTTCTCAGATTTCTCCTTCAAAATCTCGACTTGCCCCTTCAGTTTCTCAAGCTCAGTAGCCTAACTCCTGATGCGCATCGTAGTATCAATGGTCAACTGCTTAGCCTTCTTTCTCTCAGTCACAATGGGATCATTAGGGTAGGCCTGATCCTCCAGTTCTTCCATTAGCTCAGAAGTGGTCACTTGTTTCTTCTTCTTCTGAACCCGAGTCTGCGCTCAGTTTCAAGGGCCTTCCTCTTCTTCTGAGCATCGAACTTAGGATTTTTCCTCCTTTCCCCCTTTTTGGCATCAGTAGGGGATTTTTCTTCATCATCCAGCTTGGTCTTGATTTCACCAATCAGGATCCCCTGTGCTGTGGTCTGATCCGCCACCACCCTCAGCTCCTTGGCTACCTGATCAGTCTTCTCTCCCCTGATTAGGCTTTCAGACTGATGAACCTCGAAGATCTTCCGCATGGACAGCAACTCTCGCTTCTGATATGAGCAATCGTTCATCAGAGTTGTGAAGTTCTTCTGCCATACATCATCAGAAATCTTCTGGCCCTCCTTCACCTTGTCCATCAACTTCGAGTCTTCAGTCTTGGCCACCTCCAGAGCCACCTCTCTCACCTGGGCCTGATGCCCCTTCAGTTCGTCAGCTACTAGTGCCTTCACCCTTTCATCCAGACCACTCAGTGTAGACGTGATCGTCTCATGAAACTGACCAGTGAGAGTGGCCAGCTCAGTTGAGCGCTGAGTGTCAATGCTCAGGAACTTGTCGTGGTCTTCCTTCCTTGCCTTAACAAAGGCAGCCGTCAGTTTCCGGTGCCTCTGATGCTGATGCTCGAGCTTGTTCAGGATCGTCCGAGCCATCATAGAAACACCAACAGAGATGGTTTTCCTGACTCGTCTTCTCCTGGTGGTTGTTGTTGTGGTGGTTAGATAGATCGGGGCCTCTCCATGAGCCTCAACAGTCCGGGCCCGGGGAGTGTGTCATCGGCCGGTGCACCTCTTCCTGAGATCGCACCTTCAACTCTAGCAATGGCAGGAACTATCGTCAGTTCCTGGATAGGGTTGGGCTCAGGGTTGTACTGTCGAGCTACCGTGATGAAGTCCTCAGTCTGTAGGACTTAGGCAAAACTTCAAATTTCAAATCTGTCGCACAGCTTTGCTCCTGATCTCTCAACCAGTCCAACCCCTTCTTCTCAATCAGTGACGCAAGCTCAGGGAAAGAAGCCTTGTGTGTGATCACCAGTGTCCTCAGTTGGACCACCTCTTCAGCATATGATCCGGCCAGGTCAGGTTGGTGACGAGAGATAAACCTGACTGCCTGAGATCTGGCATCCAAATCGAAAGATGTCAGGCTGGATGACGGGTGGAGCCTGATGCTCTGATCCGGACTCAGAAGCACTCTCATCCGGATCCTCCTCAACAGCCCATCTCCGGCCCTGGTTATTGTCCACCGACTCATCTTCCAGCTCCTCCTGAGCTCCTGAAACCTTCTCCAGATGCTAAAAAATATGGAAATAGGAGATGTGAGGCTTCTTCTTGTTCCATATTTCATAGGGTGTCTGAGCGTGTTGTTTGTTCAGCATAGATCGGTTTTGAGTGTAGCAAGCAGTGTTGATTGCCTCAGCCCAGTACTTCTTGGGCAGTCCTGACTCAGCTAACCTAGTCCTGGCAGCTTCCTTCAGGGTCCGATTTCTTCTCTCAGCAACCCCATTATGCTGCAGAGTCCTAGCTGTAGAAGTCTCATGAGCAATGTCATTGTCAGTACAATAATCAGTTATATAAGAGTTAATAAACTCTGTTCCCCGATCTGATATGATCCTGATGATGCTCTGGCCCTACTGAGTACTCAGTTTCCTGAGTAACTCTGGAAGCTTCACCTAAGTCTCCTTCTTGTTCAGCAAGAAAATAACCCATGTGTACCTGGAATAATCTTCAACAACAACAAGGGTATATTTCCTACCATTCATGTTAACAGGAGTAATTGGACTAAAGAGATCCATGTGTAGGAGCTGAAGCACTCTGTCAGTTGAGAAGACATCTTTCTCCTTGAATGAAGCTTTGGTTTGCTTGCCTTCCTGACATGCTCCGCGCATGTGGTCTTTGTTAAAATCTTTGTTAGGTAGACCCTCTACAAGAGAAAGTTGAGAGATTTTGTTAATAATTTTGAAGTTTAAGTGGCTCAGACGCTTATGCCAAAGCCAACTGAGTTCAGAAGAACTCTTAGCGACCAAACAAGTTTCAAGAGAGCTGCTCTGAAAGTCAGCAAAATAAACATTGTCTCTCCTGAAACCTGTAATAAGAACCTGCAGTGTAGATTTGTCCTTCACAAGACATATATTCAAAGTAAACTCTACACTAAATCCGCGATCACAGAACTAGCTAACAGATAGCAGGTTATCACCTAAGACCCTCTACATATGATACAATAGACACACGGACAGAACCAACAACAAGAGTACCATAACCTCTGGTGTGACCTCTAGAGTTATCACCAAAGGTAACCCGTGGGCCTTCCTCAGCAATGTAGTCCTGAAGGAGATCACGAAATCCAGTCATGTGCCTAGAGCAGCCTGAGTCCAAGTACCAGTCTTTCTTCTGATCATCCTTCCTCTTCTTGCAGCCCGCAGCGATCTGAAAAGAATTAGGCCGTAGGTACCCATCTAGTATTGGGTCCTATTTGGTCACCTGTACCCTTTGGGATCCAGATTTGTTTAACAACTCTGATGGCATCAGAGGTGTAAACCTATTTCCAAGAAACATCTACATACACCGTTCTCTTCTTCCTTGGTGCCTTGGAAGTCGAGGGTGTATGGGTGTCAGCCTAAGGTTCAGGAGCCTTAGATTTCTGCTTGGGGGCAGGCCTCTTGTTCCTCTTTGGCCTGGGTGCAGTGGACTTGGTGTTGTCCTGAGAAGAAGCAGCTTGATCCTGACCTCTCGGCACACGAGGTCTGGACTAAGTGTCTTCAGAATCAGGATTCCATCGTCGTTCAGGAACTACTCGGTCAGCCTGTCTCCTTTCAGGATTAGGAAGTCCCTAATGGGTCCTAACGAGCAATACCCTTGCCTTTGTCATTAGTTTGGGCAGGTACAAACACATTTTTAGGGCTGCTTCCTGAAGCACCTCTCTTTTTGCCCTGAGGGTTCTCTGGGTCATTAACCCAACCCTACTTTGGCACCATCAGTCTGTTGAGAGATCAATGTTAACTCATCAACCACTTGGGATGACTTGTATAACTTCTCCAGCTGATCCTTCAGGTGCTCATTGTCTTTTCTCAGGGACTCAATTTCAGTAGTGTATTGAAGCACCAGTTGTTGGTCAGCGACCTCCTTTGTAGTCTGCTCAAGATAGCGAGTAGCACTCTCAGCCCTGAGGCGAATGTGCCACTCAACTTCGAACATCTCATGCATGGCGATCCACTCGGTTCCAACTGTTCTCGTATAAGGTATTGAGTCAGTAAGTAAGGTATTGAGGGCTCTAAGTCTTTTAACCTCAAATTAAACTCCCTCATTCCCATTACGGACAATCAGAATCTCTTCTTGGAGGCTTACTAGTCTCAATGCCTCCTCAGTATCCCTCACCCTGAGTATCTCAGTGAGACGAGAGTTCTCACTACTCAGATTAGCATTCACATCCACTGTGTGAGTATGGGTCTCCTGAAGCCTTGAAAAATTGACAATCAATTGCTCTAAAGCAAGCTGAAGGCCGAGATCTCTAGCTGAGTCTGAGCTTAGCTCAGGTGCGTGATCAGGAGAAGAGGCAGAATAAAATACCTCATCATTTGCCATCAGGCAGAGGGCATCATACTCTTCACCGGAGAAAAGTTCAGGGGATCGGTGTCTTGGGCCATCAGAATCTGAGGAATCCTCAGCAAGCATAACTCTCTGATCAGAAGCCCAGAGATCTCTCTTTGCTCTCTGATCTTCTTTCTAACGAGCACTGAGCTCCGGGAAATCATACTGATAGTGCCCGGTCTTCTTGCAGTGATAGCATTGATCTGCATAACTAGCACCCGGTTTATCAGTATAATGCTTACCATCAGAGTCTCTCCTACTCCATGAGGATCTTTCTTGTTTGGAGCTGGATCTTCTGGGCTCTAGATCATCTCTCCTTCTGGAACTCTTCTCATCTCGCCGGTGCTCAGGTTCATCCAGGTCTCTCCTAGAATTAGCACCCCTCCTCTCTTCCCTCCGGGGGCTTGATCTCCTGGCACTGGAATGTCTTTAATCCCTGAAATCAGTGTAAAGCTTTTTATACCTGCCAAATCTGGAGTTGAGCTTCTTGAACCTCCTGGCTGGCAGGCTGTACTCCAGGGCAAGCTCATCTATACTCATTTCCTTCAGGGACTTTGATCCTGATCCAGCCTCAGGCTTAGGAGTGGCCTTAAGAGCAACACTCTTTTCCTTCTCAGGCGTACTCGCCTAAGTCATATCCTCACTGACCTCACTCTTCATCTTCCTCTTATCGAGGTCAAATTCTAGAGCATTTAACTCTGAGAAGAGATAAGTGAGAAACAGTCGTGAGGTGCTGAGTGTTCTTCAACAAGGTAATACTAGTATCCCATCTTTCAGGGAGATAATTTAGGATTTTCGAGGATACCTCCCTCTTGGGAAACTCCTTCCCAAGGGTTGCCAGCTCGTTCATCATCTTAATGAAACAAGACTCCATCTGATCAATGGACTCTCCATCAAGCATCCTGAAGGCTTCAAACTTCATGATCGCCAGGTCTCTCTTGTTCCCTTTGATCTTTTCAGATCCTTCACTCATCTCCGCAAGGGCATCCCAGATCTCCTTGGCCATCTTCAGATGCGTCAGCCTGACCAAATTCTCATAAGAAATAGTGTGGAGTATAATGTTCTTAGTAACATTATCTAGTCCAATTTGCTTAATCTGGTCAGAAGTAAGCGCAGACCTCTCCACAGGCTCATCTCCCACCTGAGGAACTGGCACTCCTCCGGATATGGGCCACGTGACGGAGCGGTTGGTCATGAATGTGATTGGACCCTCCTTGATCACCCTGTACATCTGATCATGGATAGAGTGAAGGTGGGCAAGAACCCTAAACTTCCAGTAGTCATAATTAGTAACAGAGAACTCAGGAAGATTGCCTTCAAGGCGCTTAGAAGATGCCATGTTATCCAGTTTTTAGAAATGAGATGTAGCTCAGTCGACCACCAAAAGTTTCTCCTCAGAAACTATTTGTTCTCAAAGTCAGTGGTCTTTTGAACCACTGCTCTGATACCCCTTGTTGGTCATGAAATGAGTAAATCAGTGTATGGGGGGAATACACTGATATCAGAATTTCCTGAAATCTCAGGAATATGCTCTTTTAGTCTCAGTCAGGATGATCCTGATGAGTGCACTAAACTGATGGTCCATAGGGGCAGCAGGGATTGATCAGTAAGGAACCAAATAGGCTGAGTCTGAGTGTGCTCTCGGAAGCTCAGTAGAGATAACCCACCTACTGACCACTTTGACAAGCTAGTTAGTTGGATAGCTATCTCAGTAAACTAGAGTACGTGCGGAAAGTGAGCCCTTAAGTTTTTCTACTCATTTTTAGTTCCTAAAAAAGTTTATCAGTATTGTTTAGGAAACCGTTGTTAAGGCTGGTGCACAGAATTAAGTCTCAGGAGGATAGGTTCCTCCAGATATTATAAAACTGATGCAAATATGTTCAGTGTAAGATGATGACAATATTATCCTGAACAAGAATGTAAATCAACACACTGAGGGGCGTTTTTAACATGGTTAGGAGATAAACAACTCCTACGTCCACTACCTGATTGAACAGGAAGCTATCCTCTCCACTGAGGATAGGAACTTATTTTTAACGAGCCAAGGAGCACGAGTGTTTTACAAGTCCCTGGGTGTTTTACAAGTCCCTGTCCTTCTAACCAACCTTCTCACAACCTAAGGGGTTTGATATTCTGGTTTCCAACTAAGTGAGTGTTAATCCTTCTAACAAATAAGTTCTAAGGATATGATTATCACTCTAAGAAATATATAGATGGAGATTCCTACTACAACATATGAGAAATTTAAAACTTCAGAGTATTGTTTCAGTTTTGCCTTGAGTGCTTGGAATCTTGGATATTTCGTGCTTGGAAATTTCCCGTAACCTTGAATGGGTGCAAGGTAATCTGCATTTATAGGGTAATTTGAAAAAGATCCGTTGGAGGAGATCTTTACAAATCAACCTATATTAGGTTGGTGCAGACAATAGTTGTACATGATTTGACCTTTCCATACTAAGTATGGAAACTCCTCTAATCCGCTGCCTGCGACTCTGAGGCACATTAAATGTTGCGCAGTCTCCGTACTTATGTGTCGCCTCCTTACTGACTATTTATCCAACGACTAGTTTGTCGGCTTTGACTTTCTGATCCTCATACATTTATAACTCTGAGTTTCTCATTCTTTACTCAGAATAAATGTTGTATTTATTACGGAGATGCTGACATTCCTTTTGACCTCAGAAGTTAGCATAAATGTTAACTCTCTATTGCACGTGTAACCTTTACTTGTCAGGACTTACAAGTATCAGTTTGAACAATACTAAGCCCAAGTCAGGACTTCTGAGTATCACAAGTGACACTCAGCCTGATCAAGGTTACACTAGCCATTTACTGAATGAGTCATGTCCTGAGCATGCTTAGAGTGCTTAGTAGGAACATCATCAGTAGATGATTTTAGGATGACTTCTACACAACTTCATGATGCTTTCCAGATTTCTCAGGTTCAGCTTCAGGTAGATCGTCTTCAAGATGAGCTTGGACCTTCAGGATTGGAGTACACTTCTAATTTGAGATCTTTTTGACGTCACCACTAATATTTAGTCTTCAGTACGTTCCACTTGAACTGAATACCTGTAAATGTAAATAGAAAAATCTATTCTAATCTGACTATCCTGAAACTATCATCCTGACCAACTATACTTAGGCAAATTCATCAAGGTGTTTTGGGATCTAATCAAAATTCTCAGATTGTCCCAACAGATGTTGACCTTCAGCTCACTTTAGAGCAATTGATGGTCGATTTCTCAAGGTTTCAGGAGACCCATACTCACACAGTGGATGTGAATGCTGAACTGAGTAGTTAGAATGATCATCTCATTGAGAGTCTTAGAGTGAGAGACACTGACAAAGCACTGAGACTAGTAAGCCTCCAAGAAGAGCTTCTGATTGCCCGTAATGGGAATGAAGGGGTTCAATTTGAGGTTGAAAGACTTAGATCCCTCAATTACTCACTCATTGACTTTTGTGAGATTGATCGGTTTCTTATTCGGGAACAATTGGAAGTTGAGCGGATCGCCAACAACTGGTGCTTCAATACACCACTGAAATTGAGTCGCTGAGAAAGGAAAATGAGCACCTGAAGGATCAGCTGGAGAAGTTATACAAGTCAGCCCAAGTGGTTGATGAGTTAACAATGATCTCTCAACAGAATGATGGTGCCAAAGTAGGGTTGGGTTATGTCCCAGAGAACCCTCAGGGAAAAAAGAGGTGTGCTTCAGGAAGCAACTCTAAAAAGTTGTTTGTCCCCGCCTGATATGGGATAAGTATCTATCCCACTGTCCATAGCCAAAAGAGAAATGAAGTAGTTTCAGTTCTATGTTTAACTCTGAGTAGAGCCAGAGTTGGATCATTAACACGAAAGTCAAGAAAAGTGACTAAAGATATAGAATTTACTTGGGTAGCAATGATGATAAATTAAACACTCATCTCTGTGAGAGTTGGAAAGACAAGAAGTCAGAACTAGGAGAGATGTTTCGATTATGTGTATATATATATATATATTCGGTGAAGCTTGGATAAGAAGTATCCGTATACCAATAATGCTAAAATGAGGATTCTCTTGTTTAGTGCGTAAGGAGCACTACCATGGAAAGGACGAAAAAGGAATCATTCTTGTACATATGAATCACTACTAGTGCCACTTGGCACAAATGGTAATTAACCACAAAATGGTCCCCTCAAGTGGTCCTCTATGACAGTTGGGGATTGAGGCCTTGTGCACTCCAATGAGGGAGGAGATATAAAAACTATTCTATTCTATTATGGAGAGATATACATAATTTTCACTAAATACTTTTGGTCTGCAACTTTTACACAACAATGGTGACTGACTTGAGCGTCAGAGGATCAACACCGGTGTTGGTCCCTTAAGTGGTCAAGGTCTAGAAGGGGGGGGGGGGGGATAGACCTTGAAAATCAAAACAAGTTTTCAAACTTTTCAAAAAGGAATTCTAGAACTTTACAGTCACCTCTTTTAAGTTAAAAAACAAGGAATCTACAAGAGGTTTTATGGACCACAAATGTTACAGCTGTGGACTTAAAAACTCTGCAGCTGCAGAGTTATAAAACTTGCAAACAAAGAAATCAACTTGTGGACAGAATATCAGAGGGGTTCTCACACTTAAGAGTGTATTGAGAAACCTCTAATGAGCAGCGTAAGTGTTAATGAAAAACAATATGAACAGACTTAACAACTGAGTGACTTAAAGAAGTCTACAACTGTAGAGTCCAGTTCTTTTGTGAAAAACACAAAGGTTGTTAGGATTTCTGTGTTAGATGTTTTGATGATATAATGAACCAATCAGCTTGTAATAGGACCAGCTGAATATGTTAGTCAGCTGATGAGTAGTTAGGATTAGATAGGTTCAAGTGAGGGGGAATCTACCTTGCTGCCTAGAAGATCCAAAGCTACCATAGAAGAGAAGACCAGCTGAGACCTTGTGGACTTAGCCGATTTTAGAAGACAGAAGATTTAAGCAGCTGACACTGGAGCATCGAGAGCAGATCATTAGAGAAGTTAACATCAGCCGATAGCACCATAGAAGAGAAGACTAGCAGACTTGCACATCAGCTGAGGTCCAAGTATCAGCAGACTGATACACCAGCTGAGGAGACAGATCAGCTGAGGTTTTGTGCTCGGCCCAGATTCTTCGGAATCAATTTTAAGGGTTAAACTTGCGACATAAAAGGAAGATTCCCAGAATAGAAGATCAATCAATCAAGGGGACAAACTTGATTGATTGAAGATCGCGAAGATTGACGGAATCAAGAAGGAAATTCAATCAATCACATTGATTGATTGAATACGAGATTATAGGATCTCAGATTTCTAGTCCATTCCAACGGCTAGTTATTTGATCCTATAAATTAGAGTAATAGTGATAATTTCAGTATTGGATTTACACGCACATTAAGCTAGCTAATACTCTGTCAGTTTTATCACTTACGCTAAAAAACACCATCCATACTTATCCTTTGTAAAAGCTTTGTAGAAGCTGTGAGAAGTCAATAGCAATTATAGCATTGACAAGTTGTAAAGAGAGTAGTACTCTCAAAACTGTGTAAGTAAGTGAGTTAGTGGAGAGCCCCTCAAGTCCAAGTTGGATTGAGGAGAGTGGATGTAGGACAGTTGGTCCGAACCACTATAAATCCCCTGTGTCTCTTCGTATTTCTTTCTGTTCTTATTTGTGCACATCACTTAAAAACCGATTTTCTTTAAAAACATTTCCGCACTAGTCACAGCGCACTACTTTCAAATTCAGACTACCTCAAGTAGTCTGCTGATTTTCTGTTTAAACCGGTAAAATTGAAAAAGGTTTTTGAATCCTTACAAGTCTATTCAACCCCCCCCTTCTAGACTTGTTCAAGTGTATTCTTCCCTAAAACCTGCCTTTGGGACCAACCTTCTTTACCCTTTGGGATATCACAGTGTCTGGAACAAGCTTAACTTGTTTAAGAATTTCAGCTTCAATCCCCTTCAGTGTGTCCTCAAATCCTTGAAGTTTTGATACTACTTCCTTAGGAGTCATCTTAGGAAGTGAATCACTATCCTCTTCTTCAGATTCTACCTCTTGGATTACCAATTCCTTTCCTTTTCCAACTTTCTGTGACTTTGCAGGTGCCAACTCTACAGCTGTAAAGTCTTCTGTTGGAGCCTTTCTCTTACTTGGTGTGATGTGCATCTCTGTCTTTTCTGTAGAGAAATCAGCCATATAATCTTCAATATTTTCTCTCTCCAGGGCTGAGTAACTCTGCAGAGGAGGGGTCCCTTGACAGCAAATCTCATCAAGTGTGTACATTGTTGGAGGGAGTTGAGTGAACAAAGTGTGTACAGCCTGATTAGATACATCCTTTTCTCCTTCATCAATTTCCCTTGTTGTATCCTCAACCACTTGTTCAGCCACTGCAATAGTCAAGTTTTGAGCATCTCCTTTTTGAACTTGAGCTTGAGCACCACCCATTAGTGCATCATCATCACCTTGATCATCATCATTGTCTGGCTTATCCTTTGGTTCTTTACATGGAGAACCATCTTTTTCTTTTTCAACTTCTTTCTTTTGTTCAGCTTCTTGAACAACATGTGTAACCTCTTCTTCAATTGGAACTAATTCTGTAGCACTAGCTCCTGCAGATTCCAATATGGCTGCACCTTCAGCCAAAGTAGATAAGCCTTCAGCTTCAATTACTTGAGTGCTTCCTTCTCCAATTCTCACAAGAATTTCCTCTTCACTTTCAGAACTTACAATCTGATAATCAGCTCCAGGAAAATAAGCTTCTGGATCAACTTTATCCCATAACCACTCTTAAAGCTGCAACTGCAGACTTTGTCATCTTCTATTTTTCAGTTTGAGCTACCACTTCTTTGCCTTTTCCTTTGTCTTTCCTTATTTTCCCAGCAAGAAATTCATCAAGAAAGTCAGGTCTTAACAAACTTTCAATATCTGAACAGTTTGTCCAGTCTACCACCCACTGGAACAAAACTCTTTCTTCTACTTTCAATTTTTCCAACTCTTCTTTCACTAACTTCCATTCCTCAAATTTTTGCCTTTCTTCTTCAAAGCCTTCAAATCTTTCTACTTGAACAACTGGATGTTGTTCAGTTTGAATAGGTGCTTCTTCTTCTATTTCCTTTGACTGTACATTTGTCAAGTCTACAGCTGTAGACTAGTCAGATTCTTCTGGTACTTCAGCCTCTTTAGAATGAAACTTCTTTGCTCTCTTTTCACTGTCCACTTCATCCTCAGATTCAGTATTCTCATCCCTTAAGAGTAACTTTCTTCCAACATTCTTCTTTTTCCTTTCATAGTGTTTCAAAGGACTTTAAACTGCTGTAAGTTTCTTTTCCACTTTGTTCTTCTTTTCCACTTTGTTCTTCTTTCTTTTCTTCATCTTTGTAGCCATAGGAGCATCCACAACTCCTCTCTTAAAATTGGCTTTCCCAACAATTCAATGTACAAGAATGGGTTGCCCAATATGCCCATTGAACAAAGTAAATCCAACTTCTTTCATAATATAATTCAGAAACCAACCAAAACTTTTGTTTCTTCCTTCTTTCACAACATCATTGCTTATGTTCCTCAATAACAGTTCTCCTATATCAACTAGAAGTTCCTTATTTATGGCTATCATACGATCCCACATAAGTCTAGTTCCTGTATCATGTGCACCAGTTCTACAAAGTAAAAATCTATCAATAACTTCATATAAATAAACGTACTCTACTGCAAGGTCGTTCTTCTTGAAAGTCCTTTTCCAATTCCCTAAAAATGGCTTCTCTGCAGTGAATTTCTTCCAATATTTCTTATCCTCATCCACAAAACTGAGATAGTCAAAAGTGATTAGGGTCATAATTGCATGTTTTAGCATTCATTTCTATATGATTTTGGTGATATTATGTTCATATTTTACCCTAATATGTTATGATTTGTGTATCTAACCCTTTTTGGCTAGAAAGTTGTGATTGTAGGTGAAAACGAGCAAAATGAGGAAGAAACGAGCAAAATCAAGAAAAGTCCTAAATTCTGGAGATGAGCTAATTGAAGCAATTGATATTCCATGTTGAAGAGCTTGAAGAGAGGGTCGTGACGAAAGAAGAATCGAGTCAATTGGAGTCCTAGAACTCAAGATATGACAAAAATGAGGAAAATCGAGCATGACCCAAACTAAGGACTCAAGTCGGCAGGACATGCACATGACTCGGCAGGTCGTCCCTTGTAGTCGCACGCCTGCTGACTGAGGTGGCAGCTCAAGGACCCCACGTGTGAAGGCGCGACCGCGATCGGCAGCAAGCACGATGATGCTCGACAGAATCAAACTTCGCGCGACCTAGCTGCCGACCAAGGTCGGCAGCCACTCAGTTTGTGATCGGCAGCAGCTCAGGATTTCTTGATTTTCAGGGCTAGTTTCTTATTTTCACGCATTTTAATGAAGGGCATCTTAGTAAATGATCTTAGAGTACTTTATATACTTCCATATCAGATTTCCAGGGAGGACTTCATTCTTAGATTTCATTTCTTAGATTACACTCATCATCATATTCTCTCTCTAGATTAGTAGAAGTTAGAGGTAGTTTCCATTTGGGTTCTTAAGGTTTCTACTTCCAATTTCTACGATAATTTTTGATCTACAGTTTGGATTTTCAATCCGTTTGTTCCAGCACTCTTGTAATAGCTAGAGCTATATTTCTAACGTTTGAATTTTGTTTTTTATTGGCGAATCGTTTTCTAGCATTTAGAGGTAATTTGTATCTTTCCAATTTCCACTATAATAGGTAATATTTCTACATTCCTTTACAATTCCTGCATAATGATGATTGTAGTTAGTCAAATTACTCTTTTATTGACACAATTAGCCATGGACTAATCCCTTTGTGTGTTAGTGCATGACTCCCATGTAGTAATGTGGTGTTAATGTTGATCTTATAAATGCTATGAGATGTTGGAATTTATGGTTTGTATGAATGCTTGGAATGCATAATTGATTGAATGGGCCATTAGGGAGTTAGTCTCATACGAGAGTTGGGCTATTTTCCTAAATCTTCTTATTATTAGGCCAATGCATGATAAGTATTTGATAAAATTCCTAAGATAGTGAGAATTATCCTTAGTGAATAGAAAGAACAATTAGAGGCTCTAATGTGTATCTAGGGAGACCTTTGCATATTAGAGTGGCTTGCCAATTGATTGTACAATACCTCATTGCATGAATAAGTGATACAACACCATGTGAAACATAGGATAGTACACTAATACATCTCTCTCACAACTTGCTCACTTTGCACATCAAGGTGATAGGTAGTTTGCTATTTTGACACATTAGTAGACATTATATACCGATTCCCCTTTATTGCTTTGTGATTTCGAATTGGAACAATAATCATACGTTACAATCACCCATCTCCCTGAGTTCGATAAATAATAAACTTGGTCAATCTTGCCACGATGATAACGATCACGTACACTTGCGTGAAGTTACCATTTGGGGAAACTAGTTTTTGGCCCCGTTGCTGGGGAGATGGCTAGTTTGTTTGGTTATTCAATTTTTGTTCTTTTATTTTTGATTTTTGCACCATTTTTTGTGAGAATTTTTATTCTTGTTAATTCTTGCAGGATTTTGTGAGATTGAGTTGGATGGATATAACTACTCTTCCTATCCTCCACCAAGTACTCAACCTTCTACATCCTATACTTACCATCCTTACCCCTACCAAAATGAAAGATCCTACCAACCCCATCATTCATCACATAACTATATACCTTTTACATCCTACCATCAAGGAGATTCCACTTATATCAACGAAACACTACATCTTATACTCAAGCAATTGGACAACATAAGAAGTGAAGAATTTAGGCATTTAGAGGAAACAAACCTAAAATTCGATGCAATTTGCCGAGATCAAGGAGCTAGAATAAAGAGCCTGGAGGTACAAGTGGAGCAAATATCAAGAAGATGTGGGTAAAGGGCTCGAGAATGCAAATCCTATTTAATTCAAGCCCAATTGAGAGAAGGGTGTAGTGCTATTGAGTTATGAAGTGGAAGACGATATGAAGGACCAAGTGCTCTTATTTGTGATGAGGATGGAGAAAAGGGGGTAGAAGAGGAGAGGATTGATGATATAGATATGGGAGTTGGTATGGAATATCATATTCCATTAGGAAAAGAAGATGGGAAAGAAGAGGAAAGTAAGATGGAAGAAGGGTTAGTGGAAGAAGGGGAAAATGGTGGAAGTTAAAGAGAGGAAAGATATGTTCCTAAGTGGAAAAGAGTTAGACAAGAGAGGGAAAAGAAGAATAAAGTGGAAGTTGATGAATAGGGGGTGCCAAAGACGGTAGTGCCCATTCCATATCCTCAAAGGTTTGCCAAGAAGAAGCTTGATGACAAGTTCAACAAGTTCTTAGAAGTCTTCAAAAGCTCTACATAAATATTCTTTTTTATGAAGCATTGGAGCAAATGCCAAGTTATGCAAAGTTTATGAAAGATCTATTAGCCAAGAGGAGAAGAGTGGATGAACCAGAAACGGTAAAGTTAACTAAGGAAAGTAGTGATGCCTTGACAAGAAAGCTTCCTCAAAAAGAGAAGGATCCGGGATGTTTCACAATTGTTTGTGACATGGGGAACGGTGTAGTACGAAATGCCTTATGTGACTTAGGAGCAAGCATCAACTTGATCCCACTCTTGATATTCAAGAGTTTAGATCAAGGCCACTTGAAGGGAACATCCACAACTCTCCAATTGGCGGATGGCTCAACTACTATTCCTAATGGCTTCAGAGAGGATGTACTTGATATGGAAGAAGACAAAGACATTCCTCTTATTCTAGGAAGACCTTTCTTGGCTACCGCCCGAGCGGTCATCGATGTATATAATGGTGAATTGACCTTGAAGTTAAATGGGGATGAACTTCACTTTTCTATCCAAGATGCTATGAAGCATCCAAGGGAGAATTCTTCTTGTAACTCAATTGATGTTGTAGAGCTTTGTATTCAAGAAGCTTTTGGAAATGCTGAAATTCTTTTCTTCACTTCTAATTATGAGATTCCTAACTATAATGAAGCTGAAGAAAGTGATTGTCTTGTTGTTAATGATGTAGGTAATGAAGATGAAGGACCCATGAACACTCAAGTGAAAGAGATGCTCTTGGAAATCAAAGAGGAGGAGAGTGCAACAAGGGAAGTAGGAGAAGCAAGCAAGGACAAGGAAGAGGAGGCGATGATTGCATTAAAGCCATTGCCCGACCACCTCAAGTATGCATATCTCGATGAAGATGAAAGGTGTCCGGCAATTGTATCCTCTTCTCTTAATGGTGATGAGCTTGATAAATTACTTGTTATACTTAGGAAGCATAAATCAGCCATAGGTTGGACCGTTGAAGATCTTAAGGGTTTCAATCCTTCTTTATGCATGCATAGAAAACGTTTAGAAGAGAATGCTAAGCCATTGGTCCAACCACAAAGGCGTGTGAATCCTATAATACAAGAGGTCATTAAGAAAGAAGTGTTGAAATTGCTTGGTGCGAATATGATTTTCCCTATTAGTGACAGCCCATGGGTGTCACCATTGCATGTAGTGTCTAAAAAGGGTGGAATGACTATCATTAAAACTGAAAATAATGAAGTGATTACTACAAGGGTTGCCACGGGTTGGCGTGTGTGCGTTGATTATATGGAATTGAACAAAGCGACTTGTAAGGATCATTTTCCCTTGCCCTTTATGGACCAAATGTTAGATAGATTGTGTGGGTATAAATACTATTGCTTCCTCGATGGTTACTCCGGTTACAATCAAATCATGATTGCACCGGAGGACCAAGAGATGACTACATTCATATGTACCTATGGAACGTGTGCTTGGATACGCATGCCATTTGGGCTATGCAATGCTCCAGCTACATTCCAAAGGTTAATGATGTCGATATTCCATGGTTTGATCGAGCAAATAATGGAAGTGTTCATGGATGATTTCAGCATTTTTGGTAATACCTATGATATGTGCTTATCTAATCTTGAGAAAGTGTTGGTTAGATGTGAAGAGGCAAATTTGGTGCTTAATTGGGAGAAGTGTCACTTCATGGTAAGTGAAGGTGTTGTTCTTGGCCATCACATCTCATCTAATGGGCTGCAAGTTGATCGTGCTAAGGTAGTAGCTATTGAGAAGCTACCCCCACCTATAAATGAGAAGGGAGTAAGATCTTTTTTGGGACATGCTAGATTTTATCGTAGATTTATCAAAGATTTTTCTAAATTGTCAAAGCCCTTATCTCGTTTGCTTGAGAAAGATGTTTCCTTTAAATTTGATGATGCTTGTTTGAAATCTTTCAGGTTACTTAAAGAAGCTTTGGTGAGTGTACCAATCTTAATCACCCCCGATTGGAAAGAGCCTTTTGTTCTTATGTGTGATTCGAGTGATTATGCTATGGGGGTGGTGCTAGGCTAACTAAGGGAGAAAATATTTCATGCAATCTATTATGCTTCGAAGACCTTCTCATCGACTCAATTGAACTACACTACTACCGAGAGAGAGCTTTTGGCCATTGTATACGCCGTGGAGAAGTTTCATCCATATTTAGTGGGGAAGGAAACCATTGTCTACACGGACCACTCGGCTATCAAGTTCTTGATGACGAAGAAGGATTCAAAACCTCGGTTGATAAGGTGGGTGTTGCTCTTACAAGAGTTCGATTTAGAGATTAGAGACAAGAAGGGTAGCGAAAATGTGATAGCCGATCATTTATCAAGATTAGTGAGAGGGGATGAGGCTTTGGAAGAGAAAGAGGAGATACTTGAAAGCTTCCCCGATGAGCATATTTTTAGAGTTGAAGGAGAGAAAATTTGGAAGATGAGGCTCCGTGGTATGCTAATTTTGCTAACTTCTTAGCAAGTGGAGCAATTCCTTATGGATTGAATTCAAATGCAAGGAAGCGGTTTTACAAGGAGGTACATCGTTACATATGGGATGACCCTTATTTATATCGTAGATGTGCAGATTCTATGATTAGGAGATGTATCCCGGATGAAGAGGTTGAAAGTGTGCTTACCCATTGCCATTCCTTACCTTGTGGAGGACATTTCGGCTCCATTAAGACTGCTCAATAGGTATTTAAAAGTGGTTTTTATTGGCCTTCGATATTTAAGGATTGTCACATGTTTGTCTCACGATGCGATAGATGCCAAAGAGTTGGGGAGTTGTCAAAACGTGATGAGATACCCTTAAATATTTTTCAAGAAGTTGAGGTTTTCGACGTATGGGGTATTGATTTTATGGGACCCTTCCAATCTTCTCATGGGTATCTATACATTATTTTGGCTGTGGATTATGCGTCGAAGTGGGTGGAAGCAATCCCCACGAAGTTCAATGATGCAAGAGTGGTGATGGAATTCTTAAGGAAGAATATTTTTGCTCGATTTGGTGTGCCAAGATCGTTGATTAGTGATGGGGGTACTCACTTCGTGAATAGGGCATTGGGGAATCTACTTGTAAAGTATGATGTGAAGCACAAGATCTTAATGGCCTATCACCCCCAAACTAATGGGTTGGCGGAAGTGTCAAATCGCCAAATCAAGCTTATCTTAGAGAAGACCGTGAGCTCTAATAGGAAGGATTGGGCACTCAAGTTTGATGATGCGTTATGGGCATATTGTACGGCCTTCAAAACTCCATTGAACCTTTCTCCCTACCAACTCGTATATGGAAAACCTTGTCATTTGCCCATTGAGCTTGAGCACAAAGCTTATTGGGCTACGAAGAAATTGAACTTTGATGAAAAATTATGTGGGGAGAAAAGGCTTCTACAATTACTTGAGTTGGATGAGTTTAGGGATGAGGCGTATGAAAATGCCAAGATTTTCAAGGAAAAGACCAAGAGATGGCATGATGCCAATATAAAAGAGAAGTCCTTTAAGGTGCTTGATCAAGTACTCTTGTTCAATTCACGACTCAAGTTGTTTCCTGGGAAATCGAAGTCAAAATGGAGTAGACCGTTTACCATATCAAATTGTTTTTCTAGTGGGTGGTACGAGCTAATGAATGAAAAGGGGGAACTCTTCAATGCTAATGGGCAACGTTTAAAGCTCTACCATAAAGCCATGCCAAAAGAAGTGACTAACTACTTGAGGCTTTGTGATGTTGAGCCACCATGATTTGAGCTTAAGAGTCATCCGGCTAGGGGACTTTAAATCCAAGCGTTAGATGGGAGGCAACCCATCCTTTTTGTAATCGTGTAAGATTTTATTTTTTTTGGTTTAATTGAGTGTGTTTTTGATCTTGTAGGTGCTTATTGCTCAAGGGGGTTCCCTCATAATATCATTGTGCCAATGGAGGAGGTATTATATCCTATTCCTTTGCGTAGTACTTGGCTTAGCCAAGTTTGGGATTTGGATTGATGATGATTATGTTAGTATTGTGCTATATTGTGCATTGCATGATCTTGTCTCCATTTCTTTGCCAAACTTTTTAGACCCTTGGTCCGAAAAAGTGGTGTGATCGTTTTGTCATTCTCATGGCAATGCTATTTTTAGATTGATTTTAGAAGTATTTCTATGCTTTGATACCTATTGTGTTGATGAGGCCTTGTTTTGCTTGTTAATTTTTGGTCATATTGTTGCTTACTTTTGAGTAGTGAATGCATGAGACATGCTTATTGTTGTGTGTATGAGTTGAAAGTCATGATAAGTGTAATGGATTTATTTCTTGATTCTTGTTTATCTTGGATACTTTTGATTCTATGATTCTTGAAATTTCGATGATATGAGCATTTTTGATAGGATATGAGTCTTGATCACCCTATACCCGTGAGGTTTGAGCTTTTGATGCCCGTTTCAATCTTGAACGGATGACATTTCTTGATGTGAGTTCCACACACATACATGTTACTCTAGAACTTGGCTTTGGTCTTATTTGAGGCTACATTAGATAAGGATTTCACATGAGATGATTTGAGGCATTTTCTTTGATCTATATTGAGCTATTTTGCAATATGAGCCTACCAATGATATTAATATCCTTTGCTCACCATTTTATGCCTATTATCCTTTCCTTGGCTAACCACACTTTATGCCATTTTCCTTCCTTTTGGGAACTCTCTTGTCCTTATGATTAGTAGAGTGAAAAGAAGGAAGGAAGATTGGTGATTTGATGAAGAAAATGGTGGCCAAGGTGGAAAGAAATTCAAGTTTGCAAGGATTGATGTGAAAATGTGCAAAGGCAAGTGCTAGCAAAACTTAAAGAAAATGGTTGACTTTTTGTGAATTTATGGTCAAGTTTGACTTTTAGTTGTGAATGGCTTAAAAGTGCAAAGAAAAGGGAGATTGATTCTTGAAAGTGTGATTTAGAAGATACAAAATGGCAAGAAGAGGTGAATGATCTCTACTTTGATTCCTTCTATGTTTTACTAATCATACTTAGTCACTTTTATCCATATGATCCTTTCCTACCAAAGAGCCAACACTACAACCTTTAAAAGTCCTCAATGATGTGTGATTGATTTGTCATAACAAGTGGTGGAGAATGTAGACTTGAGCCAAGCTTATGGTAGTGCATGCATGTTGTGTGATGTATGAGAGAGCCTAAACACTTGAGGGTTGAGTGAAACACTTATCTTGTGAGGATCATGACTCATTGACTTGATATTGTGCTAATTGATTTGATTTTGATAGTTAAGTGGATGATATTGTATCTTAGATTTGCTAGATTTTGAGTGATGATTCTATGGCATTGATCTTGTACTTGATGCTTCATTGATACAATAATTCCCCTATCTTATTGCTTTATTGCTCGAGGTCGAGAAATAATCTAGTTTGGGGGGTGTGATTAGGGCCATAATTGCATGTTTTAGCATTCATTTCTATATGATTTGGATGATTATGTTCATATTTGACCCTAATATGTTATGATTTGTGTATCTAACCCTTTTTGTCTAAAAGTTGTGATTGTAGGTGAAAATGAGAAAAAAGAGGAAGAAACGAGCAAAATCGAGAAAAGTCCAAAATTCTGTAGATGAGCCAATTGAAGCAATTGATATTCCATGTTGAAGAGCTTGAAGAGAGGGTCGTGACGAAAGAAGAATCGAGTCAATCGGAGTCCTAGAACTCAAGATATGACAAAAATGAGGAAAGTCGAGCATGACCCGAACTAAGGACTCAAGTCGGCAGGACATGCACATGACTCGGCAGGACGTCCCTTGTAGTCGCACGTCCGCTGACTGAGGCGGCAGCTCAAGGACCGCGCGTGTGAAGGAGCGACCGCGATCGGCAACAAGCATTATAATGCTCGGCAAAATCGAACTTCGCTTGACCTAGCTTCCGACCAAGGTCGGTAACCACTCAGTTTGTGATCGGCAACATTTCAGGATTTCTGGATTTTGGGGGCTAGTTTCATATTTTTGCGCGTTTTAATGAAGGGCATCTTAGTAAATGATCTAAGAGTACTTTATATACTTCCGTATCAGATTTCCAGGGAGGACTTCATTCTTAGATTTCATTTCTTAGATTACACTCATCATCATATTCTCTCTCTAGATTAGTAGAAGTTAGAGGTAGTTTCCATTTGGGTTCTTAAGATTTCTACTTCTGATTTCTACGATAACTTTTGATCTACCATTCGGATCTTCAATCCGTTTGTTCCTGCACTCTTGTAATAGCTAGAGCAAAATTTCTACCGTTTGAATTTCATTTTCTATTGGCGGATCGTTTTCTAGCATTTAGAGGTAATTTGTATCTTTTCAATTTCCATTGTAATAGGTAATATTTCTACATTCCTTTATAATTCCTTCATAATGATGATTGTAGTTAGTCAAATTACTCTTTTGTTGACACTATTAGCCATGGGCTAATCCCTTTGTGTGTTAGTGTATGGAGTAATGTGGTGTTTATGTTGATCTTATAAATGCTATGAGATGTTTTATGATCAATTCTCTAAATTTATTGTTTGTATGAATGCTTGGAATGCATAATTGATTGAATGGGCCATTAGGGAGTTAGTCTCATACGAGAGTTCGACTATTTTCCTAAATCTTCTTGTTATTAGGCTAATGCATGCTAAGTGTTTGATAAAATTCCTAAGATAGTGAGAATTATCCTTAGTGAATAGAAAATACAATTAGAGGCTCTAATGTGTATCTAGGGAGACCTTTGCATCTTAGAGTGGCTTGCCAATTGATTGTACTATACCTCATTGCATGAATAAGTGATACGACACCATGTGAAACATAGGATAGTACACTAATACATCTCTCTCACAACTTGCTCACTTTGCACAAGGTGATAGGTAGTTTGCTATTTTGACACATTAGTAGACATTAGATACCGATTCCCCTTTATTGCTTTGTGATTTCGAATTGGAAGAATAATCATACCTTACAATCACCTATCTCCCTGAGTTTGATAAATAATAAACTTGGTCAATCTTGCCACGATGATAACGATCACGTACACTTGCGTGAAGATACTATTTGGGCAAACAATAAGTATCTCCTCCGGTTCTCAAGTGTAGAGCCTTGCAAATATCTCAAGCACTAATACTAACTATCTTTCCTTGATGCTTAACTGTCAACCTCTTTCTTTCAACATCTGCTTCAGCATTTCTGCAGAAATCTAGAACAATCTGGTCATCATCTACATTAGGAGTGTGAGTAAGGTAGTAATCGATTCCTTGATTGATGATGTGCCTAACAACGCCTTCCATTGCTTCTGTAGGGTGCTTTCTCTACAGTTCATGAAAATTGAATAGGTCACCAAAGATGACCTTCATTGCCGAAGCTTGGGGTTTGAAGAGTGAGGGATATAGAGTGTTTAGGGGGTTTCGAAAATGTAAAGTGAGGTCAAAAGGAATCAAGAATCCTTTAAATACCTTTCCTTACACGTGCTCAAGACAGGGGAGGGTATAAATGTCTTTTAAAATGTATGAGTGTTCAAATTTCGAACCAAAACTTATGAAATTAAGTCTGTCCAAAATATAACTTATATGAATATTAAAATCAATTTAAAATGTCACACATATTTAAACATTCTATTAATAAGAAAATGTTGAATAATCCAAAATGCTTGTAACCAAGGTACTGGCATTTCTGAATTCATAGTGCTTCATTTAATTTCTCAGAATTGTACAAAGTACTGTAAATTCTCTAATTTTGCAGTTGATTTTCTTAGAATATGAAAGTCTACATTTATAAGGAGTACGCAGTTCGATGCCAAGTCTACAAATGTAGAGTTAACAACTCTGCAATTGAGTGACTTTGCCACTGCATATTTCCTTCTTAGTAGATTTTCAATTTTCTAAGTTTATCTTTGCAATTTAGTGATTTTCACAGAGTCTCTTTACAATTCTAGCATTCCCAAATTTCCTCTCAAGAGAGAAAATCTTGATTCACATAAAGGTTTAGTGAAAATATCAGCAAGTTTCAAATCAGTATGAATCTTTGTCAATTTCACATCCTTTCTTTCAACATGATCTCTTATGAAATGATGCCTTACATCTATGTGTTTTGATCTAGAGTGTAACACTGGGTTCTGTGTGATTGCAATAGCACTTGTATAATCACAGAACATAGTGGTTTCTCTTGCATCAATCCCGTAGTCTTGTAATTGATATTGCATCTATAAGATTTGTGCACAACAACTTCCAGTAGCAATGTATTCAGCCTCAGCTGTAGAGAGACCAATAGAATTTTGCTTCTTACTGTGCCATGCTACCAATCTTTCACCTAGGAATTGACATATGCCACTAGTACTCTTTCTATCAATCTTGCAGCCTGCAAAATCTGAGTCAGTGTAGCCAATGAGCTCAATTCCTCCTTCTTTAGGATACCATAATCTTAGAATTTGTGTCAATTTGACATATTTGATGATTTTCTTTACAGAATTTAAGTGTGACTCCTTAGGGTTGACTTGGAATCTAACACATACACCTACTGCAAACATAATGTCAGGTCTGCTTGTTGTAAGGTATAGCAATGATCCAATTAGCCTCCTATATTTGGTTATATCAACACTTTTGCCATTTTCATCTTTGTCCAAACTAGCAGAAGGGGTCATAGGTATATTGGTAGGGCTAGAGCAATCCATTTCAAACTTTTTCATAAGCTCTTGAGTGTACTTAGCTTGATTGATGAAAATTCCATCTTTCATTTGCTTAACTCAACAAGAAATTCAGATTTCCCATCATGCTCATTTCAAATTTCTCTGTCATGAGCTTAAAGAACTTTCTGCATAAATCGTCATTGGTTGACTCAAAGATTATGTCATCAACATAGATTTGAACAAGCAGTATGTCATCTCAATGTTGTAATCTGAATAAGGTCTTGTCAACTGCACCCTTTTTGATCAAGTGAGCACACATGGTGTCATACCATGCTCTTGGAGCTTGTCTAAGGCCATAAAGGGCTTTTCTAAACTTATACACCATATCTTCAATAGTAGATTCCTCAAATCCTAGTGGTTGTTCAACATACACTACCTCTTATAGTAAACCATTTAGAAATGCACTCTTTACATCCATTTGATAGAGTGTAAAGTTCATATGTGCAGCGTAGGCTAGAAATATTCTTATTGCTTCTAATCTTGCAACTGCGGGCGAAAGATTCATCAAAATTTATACCTTCAGTTTGACAATAGCCTTGAGCAACTTGCCTTGCTTTATTTCTGGTTACAATCCCATCTTCATCAAGTTTATTCTTGAAAACCCACCTAGTACCAATCACTTTGTCATTCTTAGGTCTGGGTACAAGTTCCCATACTTGATTTCTCTCAAAACCATTCAATTCTTCTTGCATTGCAATGATCCAATTCACATCCTGCAGTGCTTCATGAATTTCTGTAGTATCTGAATATGAGAGGAATGTAGCAAACATTGCCTCATGAATTTGTCTTCTGGTCTTTACAAGATCAGATATGTTTCCAATTACATGCTTAGGGGGGCTAATTTCTCAACCAATTCAAGTCTGGTTCAAGTTCTAGTCCTTGATGATTGTTCTCTACAGCTGTAGATTCACCTACTGCGGAATCATCAAGTCTTATTGTTGGTGTTTTTACTTCTGTTTGAATATTTTCATAGACTAGGTCTTCAACCTTCTCTATAGGCGGTAACTCAACTATCATAGTGCCAAAGCCTTTGTTGGTCAAATCTACATGAGTTTTGATTTCAACATATGGTTGTTGACTTGTGACTGTAGAGTTGTCCTCTTTAGAGTCTTCAACTAAGTCTTCATTAGGACTGTGTTGTTCATAAAAAAATAACATGATTTGATTCTTCCACAATCATTTATCTCTTGTTATACACTCTGAATGCTTTGCTAACATTAGAAGATCCTAGGAAGATACCTTCATGTGACTTAGAATCAAAAGTCTTGATGAGTTCTTTCCCATTATTTAGTATGTAGCATTTACATCCAAATATGTGAAGATAAGAGATGTTTGGAGTCCTTCCTTTCCATAACTCATATGGGGTCTTCTTGTGATCCTTCACTATCAAGCATCTATTTTTGGTATAGCATGCTGTGCTTGTTGCCTCTGCCCAAAATCTCTTAGGTAGATTTGCTTCCACTAACATTATTCTGGCTGTCTCCTTAAGTGTTCTATTCTTCCTTTCTGCAACACCATTCTGCTGTGGGGTTCTGGCTACAGGATACTCATGCATAATGTCATACAATGAGCAATACTCCTTAATTACTTGATTCGTGAATTCTGTTCCTCTGTCTAATCTGATCTTCACAATCTTCAAATTCATTTCATTCTGAATCCATCTCATTAACTCTGGTAACTTCTGTATAGTTTCACTCTTCTTTCTAAGAAACACAGTCCAAGAAAATCTTGAGTAATCATCTATCTCCACTAGAGTATACTTTTTTCCACCAATGCTTACTGGTTCTATGGGTCCAAATAGATCCACGTGTAGTAATTCAAGTACTCTTGATGTGCTTGAGTGTAACTTGCTTTTGTAAGTCTTCTTGATTTGTTCCCTTTAACACATGCATCACATAGATGTTCCTTCCTGAACTTTGTGATTGGTAGACCTCTTACAAGTCTGTTATTCACAAGTTCATTCATGGTTTTAAAGTTTATGTGATTCATCCTTTTGTGCCATAACCAACTGACCTCATTGGAACTGTTAGCAAGAAAACATACAATTTCAGCTATAGAGTCCCACTCTACAATGTAAGCATTCCCTTTTCTAGTTCCTATCAGTTTTGTGGTTTGGGATTCAATATCTTTGACTATGAAAGTGTCATGTGTAAAGTCTACAGTGTAGCCTTTGTCACAAAATTGACTTACACTTAGCAAATTATGCTTTAAGCCTTCTACCAGATAAACATCATTAATCTGAACTTTTCCTTTAAGCAAACTTCCTGATCCTATAGCTGTTCCACTGGCATTATCACCAAAAACAACTTTAGGACGTTTGTGTTCTTTCACATCTTGTAACAAACTTCTATCTCCAGTCATGTGTCTTGCACAACCACTGTCTATGTACCAAATCTCCCTTTTTGTGGTTGTAATTTGTCCCTGCAAAATAAAGTGAGTTATTTAGGAATCCAAAGATTTGGATCTCCTTCAGTGATACTCTTTGCAATCCAAGCCTTTTTGGGAGCTGTAGAGTTTCTACAGTTCTTGCTTGATCCTCATTTTTCATTGTTTGTAGAGGTAGACACATTGGACACATTTCCATTCTAGAATCTATCAAAATTGAGTCTTCTTTCAATCTTGAGCTTGTTGAAGATTTCATCTTCTGACTGTGTAGTTGTCACAGAATCTGCAGTTGGTTTTAGAGTCATATCTTGAAACATGTTGGTGACCTCAGTAGCATTCATAATCTCTTTTATCTTCTGTTGTCTTCTTGATGACAATTCTTTGAAGGATCTCAAGAATTGTGAGTCTTCTGGCTGTAGGGTTGTAATTACAGCTTCTTCAAGTGTTGATGTAGAACCTTTGATAAACTTTCTCTCAGGTTTTTCTTCCAGGTATTGAATTTTTCAAGTGATCCATCCAATTGCAAGAATTATATCCTATACCAGTTAAGTCACTTGTGTGTCTTTGTTCAGATAGCATCTTCCTCAATTGTCTAGATGATTTTCCAAAACAATTTAACTTCTTTTGAAGATAGGTATTTCTTTCCTCAAGATCAGCTATCATAATTTCTTGTGCTCTGATTGTTTCCTTCAATTCAGCACAGTCTACAGCTCTACAACTTGCCTCATTGAAAAGTTCTTCATTGTCATTTTGCAGACAACTGTAACCTTCTCTGAGTTCTTGTAGAATCTGTAGTTGCTTCTCAACATTCTCTATTCCAACTAATAGAACTTTAACATGCTCTCTTCCAATGTGATTATCTCTTCTAAGATCTTCATTCTCCTCTTGAAGTCTTTGGATTGCATCCAGCTTGTCACTGGGAGAATCCTTTTCTGTTATGTAACTAGATGATAAGCATACCTCTTCATCTTTAGCCATAACACAGATAAGAGCTTCTAAATCTGTTGTTGACTTTTGAGAAGAAGAGGGACATTCTTCCTGGTTTTTATCAAACTCTGAAAGAAGTGCTCTAATTCTCTCCTTGTTAAAATTTTTCTTCTTGTCTTTTCTAGCCTTCTTTTCCTCATCAGTGTATTTCTTTGCCTTAGGGTATGGACAATCTTTGATGTAGTGTCCAAGTTTTTGCAGTTGTAACACAAATAAATTGAGTTAGGTGCTGTAGATTTCACCTTACCATCTTCCTTTGGTGTGTACTGCTTCTTCTTAGTCAATTTGCCAAACTTCTTCAGCTGCTTTATAAAAAGAGTCAAGTCTTCTTCATCAGAATCTGCAGTTGTAAGGTTGTTAGCCACTAGAGCTGTAATCTTTGCACTATCAGGTTCTTTTTTTTCTACTTATGTCAAATTCACAATCCTTCAAGTCTGAAATGAGTTCAAAGGTGGATATCTTAGATAAATCATTTGATTCTCGCATGGCAATCACTTTTATGTCCCATTCAAAAGGTATTCCTCTAAGAACTTTCATGTTCATTTCTCTATGTGAGTACACTTTACCAAGTGAGTCTAGCTCATTGAGAATTTCAATGAATCTTGATTCAAACTTTTCAAGACTTTATCCAGATTTTATTTTGAAGTTCTCAAACTTTTGAACTGCTATCATGAGTTTGTTTTTCTTGATTTGTTCAGTTCCTTCACAAATCATTTCTAACTTTTCCCATATATCTTTTGCAGTTTTGTAGTTTTTGATCTTGCTAAATATAATTTTATCTAAAGAGTGATAAATAGTGTTCTTCGCAAAATTGTCAAGATTGGACATTCTCTTGTCATCCTCTGTCCATTCCCTTCTGGGTTTTGGGATGATCTGAGCTAGTCCAGCTGACTGATCAGCTGCAGTATTGACCTTCTCAACAACTATAGGACCATCTTCAATGATTGACCACATCTCATCATTGATTGTAGATAGGTGAGGTTGCATTCTGATCTTCCATTCATCATAGTCTTCAGCTGAGAACATAGGAACCTTAGATTTTACCATTTTTGGAGCCATGCAAGTATGAAGACGTGTTTTTCAAAAACAAAAAGGATCTAGCTAGGTAATGATCAAAGTAGTGGCAAGCCAACTGCTCTGGTACCACTTGTTGGTCCCTTAATTGGTCAAGGTCTAGAGGGGGGTGAATAGACTTGAAAATCAAAACAAGTTTTCAAACATTTCAAAAAGAAATTCTAGAACCTTATAGTCACCTCTTTTAAGTTTAAAAACAAGGAATCTACAAGAGGATTTATGGACCACAAAGGCTACAGCTGTGGACTTAAGAAGTATGTAGCTACAAAGTTATAAAACTTGCAAATAAAAAAATCAACTTGTAGACATAATATCTGAGGAGTTCTTACACTTAAGAGTGTATTGAAAAAACTCTTATGTGCAGCGAAAATAAGTGTAAGTGTTAATGAAAAACAATATGAACAAACTTAACAGCTGAGTGACTTAAAGAAATCTACAGCTGTAGAGTCCAGTTCCTTTGTGAAAAACACAATGTTTTAATGAACCAATTTTAAAAGAATGATGAATGTAATAATAAAGTAAATATGCAATATAAAAATTAAATAAATAAAAAAAATAAAAAAAGATTTACAGTGGTCCAGAGTCTATGAATAAGACCTCCAACATCCACTGTTACACACTTAGGTGCCAAATTCACTAAGAACAGATCACAAAGATCAATACAAGTAGTTCCCCCTTAGAACTAGATTCCCTCATATTTCTATTCTAACAAGAGATTAACTACTATCCTATTCACTCAGAATAACTCACAAAGAGTTAACAAATCTCACAAAGAAATATCTACACTAAGTAGAAAATAATAAAATAAGTGAGGGAACAACAACAATAGTGATTCTTTCTAAGAAAATTCTAACCAACTATCCTATGAATCACAAAGAATAATAATCTCTCTATCAAGTTTGTTGTCTGTAGACTTGCTTAGATTGAATGTTTGAATGCTCAGGTTGTTGTTGTTGTTGCTGCCTTTGAGAAATTCCTCTATTTATACATGAAGAGGTGTGTTTTATCCGTTGAGAAATTTAAATTTGAATTTAGGATAAGGCTCCTCTTACTCTCTATAGCCTTGCATGTGTGAAGTGGTCCTTATCCTTCACACAGAATAGTACTGGTTGTACTCTTTATCTTCATTAACAGAATTCTGGTTGACTTGATTTAATCTTCAATAAACATCCAGAATCTCTTGTGATAAACTCCTCTTAAGTACACTAATTTGAGCTTAAGGATCTTGGTAATCTTCATTAATACCTGAACTTGTACTTCAGTCTTCAAACGGTTGAATCAGTTGTAGGGTCTTGAACTATACAACTGTAGAGTCCTGAAAACAAAGAAACTAGCTGTAGGAATAACATTACATCTGTAAGGTAATGTTTAGCTGTAGACAGATCAAATGTATAGCTACAAACTTCCCTTTCACAACTATAACTTCCTTAGCCAATTTTCTTGTAACAAAGTATTAGTTTTAGTTTAATAAGAATACATGTTTTGCACACATCAAAATCTAACCAAGGTACTTAACAACCAGGATCCCTCCTGGCTTGATTTCTTGCAGGCTCTCGTCGGATAATCTTCAGACTGTTGGAGCTGGAGAGCTGTTCCAGAGAAGCCCTTGTCCTCATCTCTATTTGAAGAAGGATTTTTTTAGCTAAATACAGGTAAAATCTAATTCATCCTTTCCAAATAAATTCTTATTGATGAACCTGATATTTTTGTACATATCAACTGGCGTCGTCTGTGGGAACATTTGAGCTTTGACATGAGTGTTCTTTTTGAAATCATTTTGAATAAGAGAATGTGTAGAATATTGACACCATTATTTTCTGCAAATGAGGAATATGATTTAACTTTTCCGAGAAGAATTTCATAAAGAAGATGTATGCAGGATCTGGTCAGGTAGTATAATGATTGAGGATTTGGAATAAACTGGTGAATAATTTCTGAAATGTCTCTGCATTGTGTACGAAATTTTCTAGAGAAAATAGAATGTTAAAAGGTACATTTTGAATGTGATTATATCCTTTTAGAAAAAGAATCTAAATATGGTGTCATGAAAAATAAATTAATGCCTTATGAATATTCTTGAGGATGAATAAACGCACGTGTATTTTATATTTAAATGAATACAGTAATTTGAAGAGATGAATGTAAGGTGTAATCCTTTGAATGATTAATTGATGTTATTAATGTGGTATGATCTAAGAAAATTAAAATATGTTTCTTGAGAAGTAGCAATAGAACGATGCATTTATTCAGTTGAAAATCATTATTCAAAACTGTGTTGGGAAAACACTATATGACAAAGAAGATGAACTGTTTGTTTTTTTATTTGTAAAGGTAGATATGACTGAGTCACTTCCCAAGAATTTGGGAAAGGATTTTGACAAAGCTGCCAATACACTGGCTAGTATGGATACTCCGACAATGATAGTGTTGGATGAAGGAACTCCGGGTATGAACCCGGACCAGAGTGATTGATTAGGGTCATAATTACATGTTTTTGCATCCATTTCTATATGGTTTTGATTTTCTTATGTTCATATTGACCCTAAAATGATATACTTTGTGCATTTAACCCTTTTTGGCTAGAAAATTATGTTTTGTAGTGAAAACGAGCAAAATCGGCAAGAGACGAGCAAGTTTGTAAAAGTCCAGAAATTGTGAGTTTTTCCAATGGAGTCAAATTATATACCATGTCTAAGGGTTCGAAGAGAGGGTCGCAACGGAAAAAGAATCGAGTCAATCGGAGCTCTAGAACTCAAGATATGAAGAAAACGAGGAAGTCGAGGATTGATCAGACGAGTCGAAGCCGGGCTCATGCGCAACCAAGCCTGGGCTCGTGCGACCACAAGCCTAGATTCGTGTGACGGAGCTCTGGTTTGGGCGGTGAAGGGCCGAATGAGTGGACCGCACGAACCGGACTCGTACGGCCACTATGGTGCACTCGTGTGAAGCCCCGGACAGGCCCAATTTCGAGGGCTGTTTCGTCTTTTCGCGCGTTTATTGAAGGGTATTTTGGACTAAACATTGTGGGCACTATAAATACTCCAAGGATCAGATTCTCAAGGCAATCTAGTTTAGTTTCAAATCATAATTCAAGTTCTTAGATTAGATTAGAGAGAGAGAAGTAGTTACTAGTTGGGTTCTTAAGATTTCTTCTCATGATTTTGTAGATAACTTTTGATCTACCGCTTTGATCGTTGATCCGTATATTCCTGGATTCTCGTCTTAGCTAGAGCTACATTTTTATCGATTGAATTTGAATTTCCATAGCTGGATCATTTTCTAGCATTTTAGAGGTAACTTGTATCTTTTCAATTCTCATTGTAATAGGTAATCTCTTTACATTTCTTGAATGATGATGATTGTTACTAGCTTAATTGTTCTTTTGTTTACCAAATTAGGCATGGGCTAATTCCTTCATGTGTTGGTGTATGACTCCTATGGAGTAATGTGGTGATCATGTTGATCTTTTGAATGCTATGAGTTGTTGTATGATCAATTCTCTACATTGATGGATTGTATGAATGCTTTGCATGTGTAGTTGATCATAAGGGCCATTAGGGAGTTATTCTCATACGGGAGTAGAGCTATTTTCCTAAATCTTCTTGTATTAAGGCCAATGCATGCTTAATGTTTGATTAAATTCCTAAGATAGTGAGAACTATTATTAGTGAATTGGAAGGACAATTAGAGGCTTTGAAGTGTATCTAGGGAGACCTTTTTGCATGTTAGAGTGGCTAGCCGATTGATTGTACAATACCTCATTGCATGATTAAGGGATACTTCACCATGTGAAACATAGGATAGTACACTAGCTCATATCTCTCACATTTTCTCACTTTGCAACCCAAGGTGATAGGTAGTTTACTCTTTTGACGCATTAGTAGACAATAGATATCTTTCCCCTTTATTGTTTTGTTTGCTTTTCGAATTGAAACAACAAAATTCCCTTACAATTCCCTATCTTCCTAGGGTTCGATAAATATTAAACTTGGTCAAACTTGTCATGACAATAGCGAACATGTACACTTGCATGAGGACACATTTCCATCGAACAAGTTTTTGGCGCCGTTGCCGGGGAGACGGCTATTTTGTTTGGTTGTTTGTTGTTTCTTTCTTTTCGAATTCTTGATACTATATTGTGAGAGTTTTGATACTTGATTCTTTGTAGGTATATGCACACAAGGAGTCAAGGGGGAGATCTGTTACCCTTTGATTTAGACCTTGAAACGAGCCTACGAAGAAGAAGGAGTGAAGCTAGATTGAATCACGAGAACATTGAGAATAACATGAATGAAGCTCAAGATGAGATTAGAGAAGAAGAACCATTGAGAGGACAAGTGCATCAAGGTGAAGAGCACTTGGCTCAAAGGGAGGTTCCATAACCACAACCTATACCACATCAATACCAATCTTATCCACCACCAAATCAACCTTATTATCCACCTCAATATCCCAACTACCAAAATTACCCAATAAACTAACCATACTATCCACCACCACCACATAACTATCCTTAGTATCCATATCCACCACCACCTCAACACTAAAGACCATAAATCATAAACCCACCTCAAAACCATGAACTATTATTGCGAGACTACTTTGAACCGAGGGTTAATGGACAATATGATGGAATCGAAAGACCACCAATAGATGCTGAGAAGTTTGAGCTCAATACAAATCTCTTGAAGTTGTTAAAGGAATCTCTTTTTTAAAGATCAAGTGATCGAGAAGATCCCAATGCTCATTTGAATAACTTCATGGAGCTATGTGACACGATAAAGTATAAGGGGATGTCTGATAACGAGAAGAAGCTCTGTTTCTTCAATTTTACCTTGACTGGGAGAGCTAAGACCTGAATTCGATCTATGAATCCGAAAGCAGCTACATGAGAGGAGTTAAGTTCACAATTTCTCAAGAAATTTTACCCTCCATAAAAGATGTTAAAGGTTAGAGAAAAGATAAAGAATTTCCGACAAAAGGCGAGAGAAACCATATCAAGTGCTTGGGAGAGGTGCCAAACCTTGTTGTTGGCTTGCCCTCAACATGGTTTGAGGGATGAAGACATTCTTTTGACATTTACCATAGGATTGCATGAAGGAGATAAGAATTACTTGAATTCTTGTGCCGGAGGCTCGGTTTGGACAAAGACCGTTCGACAAGTGAACAAGATCATCGAGAACATAGCTGCAAATGATGCTTTCTATGGAGGCCAAAACCGTTCATATGATGATGGTTGTCACTAGCTTAATTGTTTTTTTAATTACCAAATTAGCTATGGGCTAATTCCTTCATGTGTTGGTGTATGATTCCTATGGAGTAATGTGGTAATTATGTTGATCTTTGAATCCTATGAGTTGTTGTATGATCAATTCTCTACATTGATGGATTGTATGAATGCTTTGCATGTGTAGTTGATAAGGGCCATTAGGGAGTTAGTCTCATACGAGAGTATGACTATTTTCCAAAATCTTCTTGTATTAAGGTCAATGCATGCTAAGTGTTTGCTTAAATTCCTAAGATAGTGAGAACTATCATTAGTGAATAGGAAGGACAATTAGAGGCTTTGATGTGTATTTAGGGAGACCCTTTTGCATGTTAGAGTGGCTAGCCAATTGATTGTACAATACCTCATTGCATGATTAAGAGATACTTCACCATGTGAAACATAGGATAGTACACTAGCACATATCTCTCAGATTTGCTCACTTTGCAACCCAAGGTGATAGGTAGAGCTGGCAAACGGGCTGGGCCGGGCCGGCCTATTTTTTAGTCGGGCCTATAAAAATTGAGCCCAGCCCAACCCAATCTAGCCCACGGGCTAACGGGCCTGCCCGACCCATTTTTTTTAAAATAATAATTTTAAAAATTATACTATAATCACTGTTAACTTATACTTTTACAATTCACAAACCAACAACACAAACATAAAATAAAACTAAAACCAAAAATTCAAACATAAATTAAAAAAGAAATAAAGATCATTACTCATAGGCATAGTGTCCTAATATAATAAAAGCAGTTCATAAGTAGAGAAGATGGGGAGTCGTGTGTTCCACTATTGAAAATTAGGAAACTAGGGTTTGTTAAATTATGAGGTGTATTGAAAAATGAAAAACAGTACACGCCAAAGCTCAAAAGTCTTAGAATCCATTATTTTAAAATAAATTTAATTATATTATTTTAAAATAAATTTTATTTCACCGGGCTAAACGGGCCAAACGGGCCGGGTCAAAATGGCCCGATTTTTTTCGGGCCACTATTTTTCCGGCCCAGCCCAACCCATACATCGGGTAGGCTGGGCCGGTCCGTCGGGCCGAGCCGGAATTGCCAGCTCTAGTGGTAGGTAGTTTACTCTTTTGACGCATTAGTAGACAATATATACCTTTCCCCTTTATTGCTTTGTTTACTTTCTAATTGAAACAACAAATTTCCTTACAAAACCCCATCTCCCTATGTTCGATAAATATAAAACTTGGTCAATTTATCAAAAAGGAAACCACGTACACTTGCGTGTGGACACATTTTGATTGAACAAGTTTTTGGCGCCGTTGCCTGGGAGACGACTATTTTGTTTGGTTGTTTGTCGTTTCCTTTATTTTTGCTTGGTTACTATTGTGAGAGTTTTGATACTTGGTAATTCTTGCAGGATTCTGTGAAAGTAAGATGGATCGATACAACTACTCTTCATATCCTACACCAAATATTCAACCTTCCACATCCTACATTTACCATCCTTATACTTACCAAAATGAAAGAACCTACCAACCCCATCATACATCACATAACTATATGCCTTCTACATCCTACCATCAAGGAGATTCCAGTTATATAAACGAAACACTACATCTTATACTTAAGACATTGGACAACATAAGAAGTGAATGGTATAGGCATTTAGAGGAAACAAACCAAAAGTTTGATGCAATTTGCCGAGATCAAGGAGCTAAAATAAGGAGTTTAGAGATACAAATTGAGCAAATATCAGGAAAATGTGGTCAAAGGTCTCGAGAATGCCAAACCTATTTGATTGAAGCTCAATTGAGAGAAGGGTGTAGTACTATTGAGTTAAGAAGTGGAAGAAGATATGAAGGACCGAGTGCTCCTATTTGTGATGAGGATGGAAAAAAGGGGGTAGAAGAGGAGAGGATTGATGATATAGATGAGGGAATTGATAGAGAATACTATATTCCATTAGGAGAGGGAGGTGGGAAAGAAGAGGAAAGCAAGGTGGAAGAAGGGTTGGTGGAAGAAGGAGAAAATGGTGGAAGTGAAAAAGAGGAAAGACATGTTCCTAAGTGGAAAAGAGCTAGAGAAGAGAAGATAAAGAAGAATAAAGTGGAAGTCGATGAATGGGGGGTGCCAAACACGGTAGTGCCCATTCCATATCCTCAAAGGTTCGCCAAGAAGAAGCTTGATGACAAATTCAACAAATTCCTAGAAGTCTTCAAGAAGCTTTACATAAATATTCCTTTTTATGAAGCTTTGGAACAAATGCCATGTTATGCAAAGTTTATGAAAGATCTCTTAGCCAAAAGGAGAAAGGTGGAAGAGCCAGAAACGGTAAAATTGACTAAGGAGAGTAGTGATGCTTTGACAAGAAAGCTACCTAAAAAAGAGAAGGATCTGGGATGCTTCACAATTGTTTGTGACATGGGTAATAGTGTAGTCCACAAAGCTCTATGTGACCTAGGAGCAAGCATCAATTTAATTCAGCTCTCGATCTTCAAAAGTCTAAATCAAGGCCACTTGAAGGGAACATCCACCACTCTACAATTGGCGGATGGATCAACTACCATTCCTAATGGCTTCATAGAGGATGTACTTGTGAGGATTAAAGATTTTACATTTCCAGCAGACTTCTATGTTCTTGATATGGAAGAAGACAAAGACATCCCTCTTATTCTAGGAAGACCTTTCTTGGCTACCGCCCGAGCGGTAATTGATGTCTATAATGGAGAGTTAACTTTGAAGCTGGGTGGGGATGAACTTCACTTTTCTATCCAAGATGTTATGAAGCATCCAAGGGAGAATTCCTCTTGTAACTCAATTGATGTTGTCGAGCTTTGTATTCAAGAAGCTTTTGAAAATGCTGAAATTCTTTTTCGTTACTTCTAATTATGAGATTCCTAACTATAATGAAGCTAAAGAAAGTGATTGTCTTGTTGTTGATGATATAGGTGATGAAGATGTAGGATCCATGAACACTCAATTGAAAGAAATGCTCTTGGAAATCAAAGAAGAGGAGAAGGCCACAAGGGAAGTAGGAGAGGCAAGTGTTGGGGAATTAAACGCGGATCTATTCGGGATTTACGCTAAATACAAATTTAAGTTCACAATTAATATCATGATTTAAACATAATTAAATCAAATAATTGTATACCCAACAACAGGTTTTGCATGCAAAACATATGAACAAATATAATCACATAAAGCCCTAAACATGCAGAACTAAGGGATTTAGGGAATTATACCTCCTGGAGAAAAGGCAGTTTCTGAGACAAAAGGCGTCCTTTGTTTCCTTGATGAAAGGCACTTTCTGAGACAAAAGGCGTCCTTTGTTTCCTTGATGAAAGGCACTTTCTGAGACAAAAGGCGTCCTTGATATTTCTCAACCTGATAATCCCAAAAGCCTTCTCAAGTATTCCCTTTTCCTTATTCGTACACCCGGTGGGAGGCCACACGAATAATTACAACACAAGGAAGAAAATAATTTTGTTTCCCAACTAACTGCAATTTTTGAAAATTGCAAGAGTAATAATGTGTGTTATGATGTCTTGTATCATCTCATATTTATAGTGAGAATACAAGATCTTGAATATCCTGAATATCTAATATTTCAAATATTGATTATCATGAATATCAAATATTCTAATCTTGATAATCTTGAATACTAAATATTCAATTCTTGATATTCTTATCATCCCACTTTTCGAAAAAAATACATCATATATTTGATTCCATGAGATCTTGATTTTATTAGATATTCTTGTATTCAAGATACATATCTATTTTCCATAAAATCTCTCATTAATTCAATATATAATTATTTTTGAAAATTCATAATAAATGGGCCCAAAATATTTCTTTTATTTTTAATCACCTTGTCAATTGTTGGACATTTAATTGGGCTACTTGAGGGGCTTTTAGGAGAATTAAGATTGGACCTCCTAATGGGCCTTGAATTCTAACATTGAGCCCAATGTTATTCAACCCATTAACATTAATCTCACTCCACTATAGGATTAATGTTGCACTATCCATCTTAACCCATATTACTATCATATGGCTCCCGGTCATTATTTCCCGTGTTTAAGATTCTCTTGTCCGTTAATTAACATCTTAACCTTGGAGTAAGGACAGCTCTTCTTTATCATCATACCGGAAACAAATTCCACTTGCAAGATTTAGTATGATGAACTTTTAGAGCCCACCAAGGGGACTAATCATGCAAGACTCTCCAAGCACACATTCCTCTGTATTAAATCTTAGCAACTGTCATGTTCTCAATGGCGTCACCCAAGATGCAAAGTATTGAGTCTTATTGACTCTCTACCCATAACAAAATAAAGTGCCACGCACTGATCACACACAGTCCTATTTAAGGGATAGAGGTTTAGAAATAAACGACCACTGAGGTCTAATTCTTCATCCCATAAATCAGTCCGGAAGAATTACCTCTCTGTAGGTCCTCTTCAATGCATCATCATGCACTAGTGCAATCCCTTGGTGAAGATAAGCCAATCTGGGATCTACACATCAACCGTTTACCAATGGGGTGTTCAAATCCCATCTAGGTTGTGAATTTAGTACTTGTTACAAGAAACTGATAATGTGATCTTGCTGTGAGTTATCTGGGGATCACCACATTTATATATAGTGTAACTTGTACTATTATATGAACGGATTGCAATAAATAAATAACATTCATATTTATCTAAAGCACAGTGATAAAAGATTTATTTCAGATAAAGGTCAAAGATTCAGTTTAGTTATACAAAGTAAAAGCATACTTTCTAGTATAACCCTAACAATCTACCACTTATACTCATAGTCTGCTTTTAAGTACACTACAACATATCTATGTATTACACATCTCCGAATAATTTCTCCCACTTATACTCTAAGCAGATTGGCAACACACTTGACTCCCATTCCTCCCACATGTCTCTCGAATGTACATAGACGAAGACACTTTGTGAGAGGATTAACTAGGTCGTCTTCCGATGCAATCTTTGCCATATCTTCATCTTCTCTCTTAACGATTTCTCGTCTAAGATTATATATCCTTAAATGTGTTTGTTGGCCTTGTGGACTCTTGGTTCCCTTGAATTTGCAACTGCCTTAACATTACAGTGCTAGACAAATTTGAAATTTTATCCAAGTCCACTTAGAAGATCTTGAGCCAAACCGATTCCTTCATTGCTCCATAAGCAGTTACTTATTCGACTTCTATGGTAGAATCAGTGATGCACACTTCACCATATCTTGGCTCCTTCCCCAAATGAAACACATTACCCGAGGTAGATCTATATGGAATTTATATCTGATTGGAAATCTGAGTCCGAATAACCAACGGGGATTAGATTATCTGACTGATAAACATACATTCTATCTCGAGTTCGCTTGAGATATTTCATAATGTTCTCAACAGCCGTCCAATACTCTTTCCTGGGGTTACTTTGATATCGTGCTACCATGCCTACGGTAAAGCAGATATCCGGTCTCGTACATAGCATAACATACATGAGGCTTCCAACTGCCGAAGCATATGGGATGCCTTTCATGCAATCTATCTCTTCTTGTGTCTTCGGACATATCTCTTTCGATAAATGAATTCCATGTCTAAATGGTATAAAACTTTTCTTGGAATTCTGCATGCTAAACCGTTTCAAAACAATGTCTATGTATGAAGCTTGCGATAAGCCGATCAATCTTTTCTTGCGATCTCGAGTAATCTTAATCCCTAAGTCATGACCGGCTTCCCCTAAGTCCTTCATATCAAACTGATTTGATAACCATACCCTCACGTCTGATAACACCGCTACATTGTTTCCAATGAGCAAAATGTCGTCTACGTATAGTATCAAGAATACCACGGCAGTTCCGACACACTTCTTGTACACACAACTCTCAAATTCATTTTGATCAAAACAGTAAGATTTTATTACTTGATCAAAACATTGATTCCAAGCTCGCGATGCTTGCTTAAGTCCGTAGATATACCTCTTAAGCTTGCATACAAGGTGCTTTTGACCTTCTTCAATAAAGCCTTTGGGTTGGCGCATATAGATTTCTTCTTCAAGACTTCCATTCAGGAAAACTGTCTTGACATCCATTTGCATAGACCCCATCTCGGCTTTCATTGCTGTTTGCCAAGAATCTGCATCCTTGTCTTGGAGTGCTTCGTCGTATGTCCATGGGTCTAAGTCATCTTCCCCGGGGACTAAGTCAGATGACTCTCCCATGAACATGAATCTCTCAGGTTGTCTCACAACCGTCCCACTACGACGAGGCTCTGATTGTGTTGGTGTGTCGCGTGGTACATCAACTTGTACCCTTGGTATAGGATTAGACCCTTTTATTTCATCTAAGGTAATCTCACTTTTGGGCTTTCTATTGTTGACATAGTGTTCCTCCAAGAATTTAGAGTGCGTACTAATTGCGATTCTTTGGTCCTTGGGACTATAGAACATACCCCCTTTCGTTCCTCTAGGGTATCCTACAAACAACCTCAATTCCGAACGTGGATCCAATTTTTCAGCTTCTTTGTCCAACACATATGCCGGACACCCCCAAATCCTTATGTGTCTCAAACTAGGCTTACGCCCGGTCCACAATTCTGTGGGAGTTTTAGGAACCGATTTGGATGGCACCAAGTTTAGAATGTGAGCCGCTATTTCCAAGGCATAGTCCCAAAACGACTTGGGTAACTCCGAATAACTCATCATGGATCTGATCATTTCTAAAAGAGTTCTATTTCTTCGTTCCGCAACCCCATTTTGTTGAGGGGTACCGGGTGCGGTAAATTGGGATACAATCCCTTCACTTGACAAGTAGGTCAAAAATTTATTGCTGAGGTATTCGCCCCTACGATCCGATCGTAGGAACTTGATACCCTTTCCCCTATGTTTCTCGGCCTCGGCTTTGAACTCTTTGAATTTATCAAAGGTTTCCGATTTGCGCCGCATAAGGTAAACATACCCATATCTTGAGTAATCATCCGTAAAAGTTACGAAATACTCAAAACCTCCTCTAGCTTGAACCGATAATGGCCCACATACGTTAGTGTGAATGATTTCCAACACTTCACTAGCTTTATTCCCCTTGGCCCCGAAGGCCCTCTTGGTCATTTTGCCCTCTAAACAAGATTCACATGTTGGAAACGGCTCAACATGGAGAGACTCCAACGAGCCATCCGTAACCAACGTTTGAATTCTTTTTAGATTAATATGACCAAGTCTTAGATGCCATAGAAGTGTTTCGTTCACGGTTGAAGAAAATTTTCTTTTCTTAGAAATAGTTGATGTGTTATAAGAAGCATTTTGTGTGTGGTGTGCACTTTTAATAGTATAAAGATTATTCAGTAATGTTCGTGAACAGATGAACTCATTGTTTCGAAAAATAACAACCATATTATTAAAAGAAATTGAGTATCCATTAACGTACAATTTAGAAACCGAAATTAAATTCTTCCTAAAACTGGGAACATAAAGAACATCCTTTAATACTAAAACTCTATCTTCAAAAAATAGGTACACGTCTCCCACTGCGACAGCCGCTACCCTCGTAGCATCACCCAATGTGATGAGGATCTCATTCGCACTAAGTTGCCGGGTTTTCCAGAACCCCTGTAAAGTGAAACATACATGATCAGTGGCTCACGTATCCACTACCCACGAATTGGAAGCATACACCGCTAAACAAGTTTCAACAACAAGTGCATGAGATTTACCTTTCTTCCCGGCCTTCTTTGGCTTGGGACAGGCCGTCCTCCAATGTTCTTTCTCACCGCAGTTGAAACACTTTCCTTTGGTAGCTTTTTTGACCCCTCCCTCATTAGTCACCTTACCCTTTGCTTGGTTCGGGCCTTTGGTCTTCTTCTTCTTCTTCCCACCTTTCGGTGCGGAAGAAGTCGGACCGCTTGCCACCAAGACTTGAGTTTGGTGTCCCATGAGTGTCTCCACCGATACCAAAGCTTGCAAAAGTTATGCCAACGTGAACTCCTGATTATTCATCATATAGTTCAACTGGAACTGCTCAAAGCTTTTCGGTAGAGAATGGAGAACGAAATCAACTTGTGTTTCTGCATCATATTCCGCTCCAAGTACCTCTAACTTGTTGAGGTAGCCCATCATCTTGAGAACGTGTTCCCTTACAGGCGTTCCCTCCACCATTTTCAGCAACAACATATCTCGCATGGTAATTTGCCTAGCCGTACGATTCTGATGAGTGAATATTTCCTTAAGGTTTAGCATCATATCAGAAGTGGATTCCATGTCTTGGTGTTGGTGTTGCAACACATCTGATATTGAAGCCGATATGTTACACCTAGCCATTTCATCGGATTTCATCCACTCCCTATGATATTCCCTTTCGGCAACATCCGCATCATCCGTAGGCGTAGGGGGCTTTGGGGTGTCAAGAACCCATTTATGTTGTTGTGCGGTTTGGACAATAAATAAGTGACGTTTCTAATCAACATAGTTTTCACCTTCCAATTTGTTATCTTTAAGTATCGTAAACAGTAGATTAAAAGGAGACGACATGCTGAACTGAAATAAAACATACATTGCATCAATACAGACATCGATTCGCAAAGATTATCATAAAATTTTGATTATGCTTTGTATAAAATCTAAAAAAAAATATATAGCATAAATTGGCCGACATCTTAAAACAGTTCACATAAGCCACGATGAGTGTGGACGTTTATGCAAACACATTTAAGCAAGTTACAAACAAGAACAGTTACAAACTTTTAATTTCAAAAATTAATAGTCGGCTCCCACTTGACCATATAAAATCGGTACGGACTCCGATGGGGAGTAATAAAATGCCAATTTTATACCTAAGTATTAACCATGATTAAATATAGGATTATCACTTCGTTTTGAGCAAGCCACTCGATGGGAGGGTCAATACCGCCACTAATAATAATTCACAATCATCCTTTTGGGAATTCATTCATGTGAACTTATCTTTTGGCCTATCCGATAGGGAGAAAGGCGCTTGCCAATGCGTAGCCAAAAGACTTCACAAACAAATAAATCATGGAGGCCAAATAATTCAATTTTATTACCTAGAATAAAATACCGAATTATATTTAAAACATACTTAGTAATTTTTGGAGTTGAGATTTTTCATCACGATATTCATGCAATCAAATATTTAATCAAATTAAATAAATAAAGCATGCATCAAAACAAATTAAAAAATTGCCACATTATATCCAATTATCATGGTTTAATTTTCTCGTTTTGACTACGAGATATCGTAATCATCATTCATCTTCAACCTTTATCGTCTGTCTCGATTAAGCTCCCACTCGACCATAATAAAATTTCACCAACTTTGTCTCCGGGCCTTAAAATCTCCATTTTTTGTCATCGATATCGGTTACAATTTATTTACAAAAAATAAATAAACCTACCGTCTAGACTAGTCAATTACATAAAAACATCCTAGTCTACCCGTGGATTTCCTCACGGGAAAACGATCCAAACGAATTGGATTTTAAAACCGCATCATCATACATGCATGCATAAAAATATTAAATACCATTACAATTGGATACCTGCAAAAAAGATCTAGCAATTCCACTATCTAATTTTCAAATTTAATATTAGACACTTAAATTACAATTTAACGTATAGAGCCCGAAACCGGCTCTGATACCAGTTGTTGAGGAATAAAATGCGGATCTATTCTGGATTTACGCTAAATACAAATTTAAGTTCACAATTAATATCATGATTTAAACATAATTAAATCAAATAATTGTATACCCAACAACAGGCTTTGCATGCAAACCATATGAACAAATATAATCACATAAAGCCCTAAACATGCGGAACTAAGGGATTTAGTGAATTATACCTCGTGGAGAAAAGGCAGTTTCTGAGACAAAAGGCGTCCTTTGTTTCCTTGATGAAAGACACTTTCTTAGACAAAAGGCGTCCTTCTTTATATTTCTCAACCTGATAATCCCAACAGCCTTCGTAAGTATTCCCTTGTCCTTATTCGTACACCCGGTGGGAGGCCACACGAATAATTACAACAAAGGAAGAAAATAATTTTGTTGCCCAACTAACTGCAATTTTCAAAAATTGCAAGAGTAATAATGTGTGTTATGAAGTCTTGTATCATCTCATATTTATAGTGAGAATACAAGATCTTGAATATCTTGAATATCTAATATTTCAAATCTTGATTATCATGAATATCAAATATTCTAATCTTGATAATCTTGAATACTAAATATTCAATTCTTGATATTCTTATCATCCCACTTTTCGAAAAAAATACATCATATATTTGATTCCATGAGATCTTGATTTTATTAGATATTCTTGTATTCAAGATACATATCTATTTTTCATAAAATCTCTCATTAATTCAATATATAATTATTTTTTAAAACTCATAATAAGTGGGCCCAAAATATTTCTTTTATTTTTAAGCACCTTGTCAATTGTTGGACATTTAATTGGGCTACTTGAGGGGCCTTTAGGAGAATTAAGATTTGACCTCCTAATGGGCCTTGAATTCTAACATTGAGCCCAATGTCATTCAAACCATTAACATTAATCTCACTCCACTATAGGATTAATGTTGCACTATCCATCTTAACCCATATTACAATCATATGGCTCCCGGTCATTATTTCCCGTGTTTAAGATTCTCTTGTCCGTTAATTAATCAAGCCACTGAACGCTTTAATTAATTTAACATCTTAATCTTGGAGTAAGGACAACTCTTATTTATTATCATACCGGAAACAAATTCCACTTGCAAGATTTAGTATGACGAACTTTTAGAGCCCACCAAGGGGACTAATCATGCAAGACTTTCCAAGCACACGTTCCTCTGTATTAAATCTTAGCAACTGTCATGTTCTCAATGGCGTCACCCAAGATGCAAAGTATTGAGTCTTATTGACTCTCTACCCATAACAAAATAAAGTGCCACGCACGGATCACACACAGTCCTATTTAAAGGACCGAGGTTTAGAAATAAACGATCACTGAGGTCTAATTTTTCATCCCATAAATCAGTCCGGAAGAATTACCTCTCTGTAGGTCCTCTTCAATGCATCATCATGCACTAGTGCAATCCCTTGGTGAAGATATGCCAATCTGGGATCTACACATCAACTGTTTACCAATGGGGTGTTCAAATCCCATCTGGGTTGTGAATTTAGTACTTGTTACAAGAAACTGATAACGTGATCTTGCTGTGAGTTATCCGAGGATCACCATATTTATCTATAGTGTAACTTGTACTATTATATGAATGGATTGCAATAAATAAATAACATTCATATTTATCTAAAGCACAGTGATAAAAGATTTATTTCAGATAAAGCTCAAAGATTCAGTTTAGTTATACAAAGTAAAAGCATACTTTCTAGTATAACCCTAACAGCATGCAAGGATAAGGAAGAGGAGGCTAGGTTTGCATTAAAGCCATTGCCCGATCACCTCAAGTATGCATATCTTGATGAAGACGAGAGGAATACGGTAATCGTATCTTCTTCGCTTAATGATGATGAACTTGAAAAGTTACTTGTTATATTTAGGAAACATAAATCGGCTATAGGTTGGACTGTGGATGATCTTAAGGGTGTAAATCCTTCTTTATGCATGCATATAATACGGTTAGAAGAAAATGCTAAGCCATTAGTTCAACCACAAAGACGTGTGAATCCTATAATACAAGAAATCATTAAGAAAGAAGTGTTGAAATTACTTGGAGCGAATATGATCTTCCCTATTAGTGACAGCCCTCTGGTGTCACCATTACATGTAGTGTCTAAGAAAGGTGGAATGACTATCATAAAAAACTGAAAATAATGAAGTGATATCTACAAGGGAATTGAACAAAGCGACTTGTAAGGATCACTTTCCCTTGCCCTTTATGGACCAAATGTTAGATAGATTGTGTGGTTATCGATACTATTGCTTCCTCGACGGTTACTTCGGGTACAATCAAATCATGATTGCACCGGAGGACCAAGAGAAGACGACTTTCACATGTACCTATGGAACGTATGCTTGGAGATGCATGCCCTTTGGGCTATGTAATGCTCCAGCTAAATTCCAAAGTTTAATGATGTCGATATTCCATGGGTTAATCGAGCAAATAATGGAAGTGTTCATGGATGATTTCAGCATTTTTGGTAATACTTATGATATATGTTTATCTAATCTTGAGAAAGTGTTGGTTAGATGTGAAGAGGCAAATTTGGTGCTCAATTGGGAGAAATGTCACTTCATTGTAAGTGAAGGTGTTGTCCTTGGCCATCACATCTCATCTAAACGGCTACAAGTTAATCGTGCTAAGGTAGTAGCTATTGAGAAGCTACCTCCGCCTATAAATGAGAAGGGAGTAAGATCTTTTTTGGGACATGCTGGATTCTATCGTAGATTTATTAAAGATTTTTCTAAATTGTCAAAGCCCTTATGCTGGATGTTCCTTTTAAATTTGATGATGCTTGCTTGAAATCTTTTAGGTTGCTTAAGGAAGCTTTGGTGAGTGCACCAATCTTAATCACCCCCGGTTGGAAAGAGCCTTTTGTTCTTATGTGTGATTCGAGTGATTATGCTATGGGGTTGGTGCTAGGCCAACTAAGGGAGAAAAGATTTCATGCAATCTACTATACTTCAAAGACATTTTCATCGACCCAGTTGAACTACACCACGACCGAGAGAGAGCTTTTGGCCATTGAATATGCGGTAGAGAAGTTTCGTCCATATTTAGTGGGGATGAAAAACATTGTCTACATAGACCACTCGGCTATCAAGTTTTTGATGACAAAGAAGGATTCCAAACTTCGGTTGATAAGGTGGGTGTTGCTATTACAAGAGTTCGACTTGGAGATTAGAGACAAAAGAGGTAGCGAAAATGTGATAGCCGATCACTTGTCAAGGTTAGTGAGAGGAGATGAGGCCTTAGAAGAAAAAGAGGAGATACTTGAAAGTTTCCCCGATGAGCGTATTTTTAGAGTTGAAGGAGAGAAAATTTGGAAGATGGAAGATGAGGCTCCTTGGTATGCCGACTTTGCCAACTTCTTAGCAAGCGGAGCAATTCCTTATGGAATGAATTCTAATGCAAGAAGCGGTTTTACAAGGAGGTACGTCGTTATATCTGGGATGATCCATATTTATATCGTAGATGTGCCTACTCTATTATTAGGAGATGTATTCCAGATGAAGAGATTGAAAGTGTGCTTACCCATTGCCATTCCTTGCCTTGTGGAGGACATTTTGGGTCCATTAAGACGGCTCAAAAGGTATTTCAATGTGGTTTTTATTGGCCTTCAGTTTTTAAGGATTGTCACATGTTCGTTTCTAGATGTGACAGATGCCAAAAAGTTGGGGGGTTGTCAAGACGTGATGAGATGCCCTTGAATATTTTTCAAGAAGTAGAGGTCTTCGACGTATGGGGTATCGATTTTATGGGACCTTTCCCATCTTCTCATGGTTATCTATACATTCTTTTGGCTATGGATTATGTGTCAAAGTGGGTGGAAGCAATCCCCACGAAGTTCAATGATGCAAGAGTGGTGATGGAATTTTTAAGAAAGAATATTTTTGCTCGATTTGGTGTGCCAAGATCGTTGATTAGTGATGGGGGTACTCACTTTGTGAATAGGGCGTTGGGAATCTACTTTTAAAGTATGATGTGAAGCACAAGAACTCCACGGCCTATCACCCCCAAACTAATGGATTGGCGGAGGTGTCGAATCGACAAATCAAGCTTATTATAGAGAAGACCGTGAGCTCTAATAGAAAGGATTGGGCACTCAAGTTGGATGATGCGTTATGGGCATATCGTACTGCCTTTAAAACTCCATTGAACCTTTCTCCTCACCAACTTGTATATGGTAAACCTTGTCATTTCACAAAGCTTATTGGGCCATCAAGAAGTTGTATTTTGATGAAAAGTTGTGTGGGGGAGAAGAGGGTTACTCAATTGCTTGAGTTGGATGAATTTAGAGATGAAGCGTACGAAAATGCTAAGATTTTCAAAGAAAGAACCAAGAGGTGGCATGATGCAAATATAAAAGAGAAGTCCTTTAAGGTGCGTGATCAAGTACTTTTGTTTAATTCAAGACTAAAGTTGTTCCCCGGAAAATTAAAGTCAAAATGGAGTGGACCCTTTACAATATCAAATTGCTTTGTAAGTGGATGGTACGAATTGATGAATGACAAAGGGGAACTCTTCTATGCTAATGGACACCGTTTGAAGCTTTACCATAATTCCATGCCAAAAGAAGTGACAAACTATTTGAAGCTAGGTGATGTTGTGCCACCATGATTTGAGCTTAAGAGTCGTCCGGCTAGGGGACGTTAAATCCAAGCGCTAGATGGGAGGCAACCCATCCTTGTGGTTTATTTTGTAGTCTTATTGTTGATAGTGTAGTTGATTGGTGTTTTTGTTTGTGTAGGTGCTTATTGTCCAAGTGGGTGTTTTCATATTATCATTGCTCCAAGGGTGAGGTATTGTTTCCTTTCTCTTTGTGAGATACTTGGCTTAGCCAAGTTTAGGGGGCGTTCTCTTGGTATTTGCTTTGTGATGGATTATGTTGACTTAGATCTTATTGCTTATGATGCTATTTTGTTTGAGCTTTATTAGTGTGTATTGCTTGATATTGTCTCCACTCCTTTGCCAAACTTTTTAGACCTATGGTTCAAAAAAGTTTGGGGGGTTTTGATGTGGGTTCCACACATGTGCATTATACTCTAGAACTTGACTTTAGTCATATTTGAGGCTACACTAGATAAGGATTTCACATGAGAAGATATGAGGCATTTTCTTTGATCTATATTGAGCCACTTTGCCCTATGAGCCTACCATTGATATTGATATCCTTTGCTCACCATGTTGTGCCTATAATCCTTTCCTTTGGCTAACCACACATTAAGCCATTTTCCTTCCTTTTTGGAACTCTCTTGTCCATATGATTAGTAGAGTGAAAAGAAGGAAGGAAGATTGGTGCTATGATGAAGAAATTGGTGGCCAAGGTGGAAAGAAATTCTTTGCATGGATTGTTATGAAAAGAAGGTTCAAAGGCAAGTGCTTGCAAGATATTGAAAAGGTTGACTTTTTGAAAAATTATGGTCAAGTTTGACTCTAGTGTTGTGAGTACGTTCACAATTTTGCAAAAAGGGAAGAATGATTCTTTGAAGTGTGATTGTTAAAGAGCATGAAGAGTAGATGCAAAAAATTGCAGGAAGAGGTGAATGATCTCTACATTGATTCCTTCTATGCTTTACTAATCATACTTAGTCACTTTTATCCATATGTTCCTTCCCTACCAAAGAGCCAACATTACAACCTTTAAAAGTCCTCATAGTGTGATTGATTTGTCATTACAAGTGGTGGAGAATATAGACTTGAGCCAAGCTTATGGTAGTATGTGTATGTGGTGTGATGTATGAGTGAGCCTAAACACTTGAGGGTTGAGCTAAACACTTATCTTGTGCTTATTGATTTGAATTTGATAGTTGAGTGGATGATATTGTATCTTAGATTTGCTAGACACTGAGTGATGATTCTATGGCATTGATCTTGTGCTTGATGCTTCATACATACAATTATTCCCCTATCTTATCGCTTCGTTGCTCGAGGCCGAGCAACAATCTAGTTTGGGGGTGTGATTAGGGTCATAATTGCAAATTTTTGCATCCATTTCTATATGGTTTTGATGCGCTTATTTTCATATTTGACACTAAAATGATATACTTTGTGCATTTAACCCTTTTTGGCTAGAAAGTTGTGATTATAGGTGGAAACGAGCAAGATTGAGAAAAGTCCAGATTTTTTGAGTCAAGCCAATGGAAGTAATTGTTATTCCATGATGAAGAGCTTGAAGAGAGGGTCGCAACGAAAGACGAATTGAGTCAATCGGAGTCCTAGAACTCAAGATATGATAAAAACGAGGAGAGTCGAGCCTGATCCGAGCTAAGGACTCAGATCGGCAAGAAGTCCTCTCAGATCGGCAGCACATAGAGCAACACTCGCGCGAGATATCCCTGGAGCGGCAGCTGAAGGCTCGCGCGAGTGAGATCGGTAGGAGTCACGCTTGGGTTTGGCAGATGGCAAAAGGGCACGATCCCACTGCCGATCACGATCGGCAGTCATCAAGCTCACGTTCGGCAGCAGTGTTAAAAGTCCTAATTTTCAGGGCTATTTTTGTATTTTCACGTGTTTAATGAAGGGCACTTTGGACTAAGCATTGTGAGCACTATAAATACTCCAAGGATCAGATTTTCAAGGCAATCTAGTTTAGAATCAAGTCATAATTCAAGTTCTTAGATTAGATTAGAGAGAGAGAGGTAGTTACTAGTTGGGTTCTTAAGATTTCTTCTTACAATTTCGTCTATAACTTTTGATCTACCGCTTTGATCACTGATTCGTTTATTCCTGCATTCTCGTCTGAGCTAGAGCTACGTTTCTAGCGATCGTATTTCATTTTCCATTGCCGGATTGTTAGATAGCATTTAGAGGTAATTTGTATCTTTCCAATTTTCATTGAAATTGGTAATACTTCTACATTTCTTTACATTTCTTGTTCGATGATGATTGTCACTAGCTTAATTGTTCTTTTGATTACCAAATTAACCATGGGCTAATTCCTTCATGTGTTGGTGTATGATTCCTATGGACTAATGTGGTGATTATGTTGATCTTTTGAATACTATGAGTTGTTGTATGATCAATTCTCTACATTGATGGATTGTATGAATGCTTTGCACGTGTAGTTGATAATAAGGGCCATTAGGGAGTTAGTCTCATATGAGAGTATGGCTATTTTCCTAAATCTTCTTGTATTAAGGCCAACGCATGCTAAGTGTTTGCTTAAATTTCTAAGATAGTGAGAACTATCATTAGTGAATAGGAAGGAAAATTAGAGGATTTTATGTGTATTTATGGAGACCTTTTTGCATGTTAGAGTGGCTAGCCAATTGATTGTACAATACCTCATTGCATGATTAAGAGATACTTCACCATGTGAAACATATGATAGTACACTAGCACATATCTCTCACATTTGCTCACTTTGCAACCCAAGGTGATAGGTAGTTTACACTTTTGATGGATTAGTAGACAATAGATACCTTTTCCCTTTATTGTTTTGTTTGCTTTCCAATTGAAACAACAAATTTCCTTACAAAACCGCATCTCCCTATGTTCGATAAATATAAAACTTGGTCAAACTTACCATGATGATATAGCGACCACGTACACTTGCGTGTGGACACGTTTTGACTGAACACAAGGTTACTAAGGCTTTATGCGATCTTGGGGCTAGTGTGAATGTGATGCCTTTAACCATAACTCAAAGACTTGGATTAAAGGACATGAGGCCCATTTCGAGTAATCTTCTTATGGCGGATAATTCGAAGGTGCAAGCGAGAGGAATAGTGGAAGATGTTGTTGTTCAAATTGGTAAGTTCTTATATCCGGTCGATTTTGTGATTCTAGATGTAGAGGAGGACAGTGGGAGACCTTTCCTTGTGACTTCGGATGCATTGATCAATATTAAAAAAGGAGAGGTTACCTTGAGGATGAATGATGAGAGAAATACATTCTCTATCTATGATTCTTCAATGAGTTCCCCAAGAGTTGAGGGTGAAAATGCAAGTAAGGTGATGAGAACTTGTAATTTTGAAAATGAAGTGAGTGAAGAGATTCTCTTTGAAAAGAAGAAAAAAGTGAATGAAGACAAGGGGGTAAAACAAGTGGTGAAGAAGGGATGTTTTTGGAGAAGGAGATTGAGTGATGTAAGTCACTCAACCCTCATTGATTTTGATGTTACTTGAGCTTTATAGCGTCCGGCTAGGAGACGTTAAATCCAAGCGCTAGGTGGGAGGCAACCCACCCTTATATCCTTTTTCGTATCCTTGATTCTATTTTGTTTGTTGTGTTAGTTTTGCTTTTTGATTTTAGGGATAGAAGCATGAATGCCATTTTAGCCTATATAATTTTGTGAAATGATTGCTCCTTGTGGATTTTGTGCTATTTTGTGCAAGAATAGATTTGAGGAGCATATTTTGTTTAAGGATTGAAGAAATTCTTGGTTTAAGAGTTGATATGTTGTGTGAATGGTTTATTGAGCTTGAAATTCTAAATTAATCACTATTTCCAAACTTTATTAGGATTCTTGATCCGAAAAAGTTTGGGGGGGTGTGATTCGTGATTAATTTTTCAATTAGTTGTTCATTTTCATGATTAATTTGATGATGTTCAATTACCATTTATATTTTATGAGGAGTTTTAAGTTGTGTTGTGTAGGAAAATGAAAGAAAATTGCTTGAAAAAAGGTGTAGAAGGAGGAAAATTCGAAGTGGTGCAAAGAGGGTAGGATTCGTGCACCCGCATGCCAAGATTCGTGCACCCATAGCTCCGGTTCGTGCGGCGGCTCACTGTGTTGGTCCCGAAATGAGTATAATCAGTGTATGGGGGGAATACACTGATGTCAGATTTTTCTGAAAGACTCAGAAAAAAGCTCTTACACACTCAGTCAGGATTTCCTGAATTACTCAGTATGCTGAAGGTCCACAGGGACAGCAGGGACAGTTCAGTAACGAGTCAGATAAGCTGAGTGTGAGTAATGTGCTCGGAAGCTCAGTAGAGATAACAAACCTACTGACTGCTTGGAAGCGAGTCAGTTGGACTACTATCTCAGTGAGCTAGAGTATGTGCGGAAAGTGAGCCCTTAGATTCTACTCGTTTAAGTTTCTGAAAATATTTTCTCTGAACTTGCTTAGTAGACGGGTGATTAAGGCTGAGTGCACCGTATTAAGATTCAGGATGATTGATTCAGTCCTGAGGATAAAACAATGCAGAATGTTCAGTTTATTATGATGACAGTTATGATCCTGAACAAAATAGTAAATCAGCACACAAGGGTCTTTTTATTGTGGTTCGGAGATAACCAACTCCTACGTCCACGACCTGATTTAACAGGAAGCTATCATCAAAACCCTGAGGATAGGTGCTTGGTTTTACGTGCCAAGGGACACGAGTAGCCAACTTCCTCTCTTAGAAACTGACCCCTGGGCATTTTACAAGTCCCAGTCCTTCTAACCAACCAATCTCACACCCTGAGTGGTTTGGTATTCTGGTTTCCAACTGAGATAGCTCTAGCAATACAAAACAATGCTAAATATTAGAGCTATCGATCTAAGCAAATACAGAGTGAATCCTACTACAAAACTAGGGAAATTTAATTGCAGAGTGTTGCTTATAGTATGATTTGAGAGCTTGGATTCTTGAGGGTTTTCTCTTGGAAATTTCCCGTTAACCTTGAATGGGTGCAAGTTTCTCCATATTTATAGGCAAGATTCAAAATAGATCTATTGGAGGAGATCAAATCAAATCTTTCCTATTTGGGGTGGTTGCAGGCTAGAAATACTGTTTGACCTAACCGCCATGCTTATTCTGGCAAGTCTGTCCCATCGCCTGCAACTTTGAGACGCATTAAATGCCGCATTAAATGCTGCGCAGACTCCGTACATACGTGTCGAAAGATCATTGGTTCTCCATTTTAACGGCTAGTTGACTTTCAGACATTCGTCCTTCCTTGTACATTCAA
>JAPKLY010000138.1:522655-578712 GCA_026898435.1 Prunella vulgaris | reverse complement strand
ATGCTAGGAACATTCATCATTAAGAAAGAAATGTAAAGAAATTTACCAATTACAATGACAATTGGAAAGATACTATTTACCTCTAAGATGCTAAATTGAAATCCGACAAATGAAATTGAAATTCGATCGGTGAGAATGTAGCCTACAACCAGACGAGCATGCAGGAATAAACGGATCGATGATCACTACGGTAGATCAAAAGTTATCTAAGAATTTGTGAGAAGAACTATTAAGAAACCTCCAAGTAACTACCTCACTCTCTCTCTAATCTAAGAAATGTGTCTTGGATTATGACTTGGCTCTTTTGAGAATCTGATCTTAAGAGTATTTATAGTGCCCACAATGCTTGGTCCAATATGCCCCTCATTAAACGCACGAAAAGACAAAACTGCCCTTCGAAAATGGAACAACCGAGCCATCGCACGATCTCCAACAGGTGACCGCACGAACCAAGCTCGTGTGAGTATTCGTGCGGCTTGTCGTCGCCCGAACCAGAAGTTTGGCGCATGAACGTGGCCCATGGTCGCACGAGTCTGGCCTGTGATCGCTCGAACCCGGCTTTGACTTGTGCGATCGATCCTCGACTTCTCGTTTTCTTCATATCTTGAATTCTAGAGCTCCGATTGACTCGATTCTTTTTTCATTGTGACCCTCTCTTCGAAATCTTCGACATGGTCTCACATTTGTCTTCATTGGATCAACTCACATTTTCTGAACTTTTACGAACTTGCTCGTCTCTTCCTCGTTTTGCTCGTTTTCACCTATAATCACAACTTTCTAGCCAAAAAGGGTTAATAGCACAATTTATACCATATTAGGGTCAAATATGATCATAAGAACATCAAAACGATATAGAAATGATTACAAAAACATGCAATTATGACCCTAATCACATTCCCAAAGAATGAGTCCACAGAAGGAGACGCCATGGGTTAAGTTGGAGATTTTGAAGAAAATCGGGTTTCAGAAAACAAAAAATATAAGGAAAAGATTTGGGTGCATAAAGGTTGCAAAGACAAGCACTTCCCTTATTTATACTAAATTTCAGTTTTAATCGGATGGCTCAGAAAATAATGACTTATGAGATTCAATGGTCAAGATCAAAAAGTGAAATGCATGGTGCCTTTTCGGTTTTTCAAAAGTAATTTGGTCAAACTTTATCAAAAACTGTTCCCGCCCACAGTGCATTAAATGCAAATTAGAGCATGTCCGTATTTAATTCAAATAAATTGAATTAAATAATAACCAAATATTAAATGAATGGCTGGGATTAAATGACAAATTAAATTGATTTGACAATACAACAAACAGTATCAAGGATGATGCACGCAAGAGCTGATGACTAGACAAAAATCAGGGAACATACCAGTCAGTCAGATTTGTAATTTGACTGATACCACAAGTGACCTATCAGGATGACAAGCCCTGAGTTCAGTGTCCTGAATCTTAGTCAGTCTATATTGATCATCCTTTTTATACAAAATGTTCCCCCTACAACCATTCACAATCTCTCTGAGATTCCTTCATCCTGAGTCCATATTAGTCATTCCCCCTGACCTTGAGCATTCTGATTAGAGATTCAGATTGAATCTCCTAAGCCTGGGTCAAGGAGTCCTAATTCTAATGATAGCTCAACAAATCTGGTTTCAGGCAAAGCCTTAGTCAGTATGTCAGCTCTCTGCTTATCAGTAGGGACTCTCTCCATCCTGATGTCCTTCTTTTCAACATGATCTCTGATAAAATGATGCCTGATGTCTACATGCTTACACCTTGTGTGTAAGACTGGGTTTTGGGATATGGCAATGGCACTATTATTGTCACAATAAATTGGGACTTCAGTGGCCTCAACTTGTTAGTCTTTCAGTTGCTGTTTCAGCCAAAGGATCTGAGAACAGCAACTGCCTGCCGCCATATACTCAGCCTCAGTAGTAGACGTTGCAACACTGGTTTGCTTCTTAGAAAACCAAGAGATCAACTTACTTCCTAGAAACTGACATGTGCCTGTAGTTTATTTTCTATCAAGCCTACAACCTCCATAATCTACATCTGAATAACCAGTCAGTTCTAGGTTATCATCAGAGGGATACCAAAGTCCTAGATTTACTGTACCTCTCAGGTATTTCAGTATCTTTTTGGCACTCTCTAGATGACTTTTCTTTGGATCAGACTGATACCTTGCACAAACTCCAACTGCATAAGTGATGTTAGGACGACTAGCTGTCAGATACAATAGGGATCCTATCAGTGCCCTATATTCAGTCTGATTTACTGAGACTCCTTCTTTGTCAGGGTCCAGCTTCTCATTTGTGTTCATGGGAATACGTGAGACTTTGCTGGACTGAACTCCGAATTTCTGAATCAAGTCCCTCGCATACTTGGACTGATTGATGAAGATTCCGGAGTCAGTTTGCCTGACTTGGAGACCCAGAAAGAAATTCATTTCTCCCATCATTGACATTTCAAATTTCCCAGTCATCAGCTTGGAGAATTTCTCACAAAGCTTCAGATTAGGAGATCCAAAAATTATGTCATCCACATAAATCTGAACCAAGAGAATGTCCTCCCCTTCGGATATCCGGAAGAGGGTCCTGTCCACTGTTCCTTTTACGAACCCGTGGTCTATCAGGAATTGGGATAATGTATCATACCAAGCTCTCGGAGCTTGCTTCAGGCCATAAAGAGCTTTCTTCAGAAAAGCACTCTTTACATCCATCTGATACACTTTGAATTTCTTGAATGTTGCATATGCCAGAAACAACCTGATTGCTTCCAACCTTGCGACCGGAGCAAAGGTCTCATCATAGTCGATTCCTTCGGCCTGAGAGTAACCCTTTGCTACCAATCTGGCCTTATTCCTAACCACAACATTCTACTCATCCCTCTTGTTCTTAAAGACCCACTTGGTGCCAATGACATGTTGACGCCTAGGTCTCTCAACTAACTCCCAAACCTGATTCCGCTCAAACTCATTGAGCTCATCCTACATGGCTAGGATCCAATTGGGATCAGCAAAAGCTTCTTCTATGCTCTTAGGTTCCTGATCACTCAGGAAACAACAAAACATAGTGCTCTCACCAAAGGACAACCTAGTCCTGACCCCCTCATTGATATCACCAATGATATCAGCCAATGAGTGATCATCTAGCCACCGCCTCCTGCTAATGGGAACACTGGGAGCTGCTGACGTGCCCTCGCCTGATCCTGAAACGTTAGTCTCGACAATAATAGGCAAAGAACAGGAACGAGCAAGAACATGGGATACTGAGTCATTTTCTGAGGGTTGGCCAATATTAGAGACATTGTTTCCCGCTACAGTGTTGGACTCAATAACTGTCTCAGGTGCAGAAGCATCATCACCGACAGTACGTACCTCAGGTTGAGTCTGTGCCTACTTCTGAGACTCAACATTCTCTGAGGCTGGGGCTAGCTGAGGGTTGGCCTGAGGTCCATCCTGATCATCATCATCATCATCCCATCCCATGGGAGCACTGACAAGCTTGATCCTGAATTCAGGATTCTTCAGGCTCAGTCTCGTTATCCTCTTGACAACCCCCTCACTGTCAGGATTCGGAACCTGTTTCCTATGCACTGATGCAGTCTCATCAAACACAACATGAGGTGTTTCCTCCACACAAAGAGTCCGACAGTTATACACCCTGAAGGCTTTACTGACTGAGGAGTATCCTAAGAAGACTCCCTCATCAGATTTGCTATCAAAGGCTTTAAGCTGGTCTTTCCCATTGTCCAGGATGAAACACTTACACCCAAAGATATGGAAATAAGAGATGCGAGGCTTCCTCTTGTTCCAGGTTTCATAAGGTGTCTGAGCATGTTGTTTGTTCAGCATGGATCGGTTCTGAGTGTAGCAAGCAGTGTTGATTGCTTCAGCCCAGTACTTCTTGGGCAATCCTGACTCAGCCAACATGGTCCTGGCAGCTTCCTTCAGGGTCCGATTTCTTCTTTCAGCTACCCCATTCTGCTGAGGGGTCCTAGCTGCAGAAGTCTCATGAGCTATACCATGGTTAGTACAAAAGTCAGTTATAATGGAGTTTATAAACTCAGTTCCTCGATCTGATCGAATCCTGACTATGCTCTGACCCTGTTCAGTGCTCAATTGCTTGAGTAACTCTTGAAGCTTCACCTGAGTCTCCTTTTTGTTCAGCAAGAAAATAACCCATGTATACCTGGAATAATCATCAACAACAACAAGGGTATATTTCCTACCATTTATGCTGACAGGAGTAACTGGACCAAAGAGATCCATGTGCAGGAGCTGAAGCACTCTGTCAGTTGAGAAGGCTTCTTTCACTTTGAATGAAGCTTTAGTTTACTTGCCTTCCTGACATGCTCCGCACACGTGGTCTTTGCTAAAAACTTCATTGGGTAGACCATCTACAAGTGAGAGTCTAGAGATTTTGTTAATAATCTTGAAGTTTAAGTGATTCAGGCGTTTATGCCAGAGCCAACTGAGCTCAGAGGAGCTCTTAGCAACCAAACAAGTTTCAGGAGGACTGCTCTTGAAATCAGCAAAATATACATTGCCCCTCCTTATACCTGTAATCAGAACCTGTAGTGTAGATTTGTCCTTCACAAGACACATGTTAGATGTAAATTCTACACTATATCCTCGGTCACAAAACTGACTGACCGAGAGTAAGTTATGTCTCAGTCCCTCAACATATGATACAATCAGTACACGGACAGAGCCAATAACAAGGGTTCCGAATCCTCTGGTGAAACCCTTAGAGTTATCACCAAAGGTTACCTGTGGGCCTTCCTGAGCTACATAATCCTGAAGGAGATCACGAAATCCGGTCATGTGCCTGGAACATCCTGAGTCCAAGTACCAGTCCTTCATCAGATCCTCCTTCCTCTTCTTGTAGCCAGCAGCGACCTGAAAAGAATCAGGCCTCAGGTACCCATCTCGTATTGGGTCCTACTGAGTCAGCCATACCCTTCGGGATCCAGATTTGCTTAACAATTCTGATAGCATCAGAAGTGTAAACCTGTCTCCCTGAAACATCTACATACACAGTCTTCTTCCTTTGTCCCTGGGAAGTTGATGGTGTATGGGTGTCAGCCTGAGGTTCAGGAGCCCTATATTGATTCCTGGGGGTGGGCCTCCTGTTCCTTCTTGGCCTGGGTGCATTGGGCTGAGTTTGATCCCGAGAAGGAGCGGCTCGGGTCTGACCTCTTGGCACTTGAGGTCTGGCCTGAGTGTTACCGGAGTCAGGTCTCCGTTGCCTTTCATAGACCACCTGGTTTGTCCTTCTCCTTTAGGGATTAGGACGCTCCTGATGGGCTCTGTGCCCTGTCTGAGGAGTCTGGACCTTAGTAGTCCTTGTCTTTGCCTGAGGCCTCCTCTGTCCTGAGTTCCTTCCGCTCTGAGCATTTCTAGGCTGGGCCTGAGAAGTGCAAGGAGCAGAGTTCTTCCCAGATTGAGGATTCCTAGGCTGAGCCTTGGAGTTCCCTTGATCTGTCTTCCTTGACTCAGGATGAGGAGCCTTGGCCTTTCCTTTAGGTTTTGGCCTTGGTTCCTCAGTTCTTTGCCTGACAGGTTCAGCAGGCATTTTCTCCTTCCCTTTGCCTTTGTCCTGACGAGCAACACTTAAGCTCTTGTCATCAGTTAGGGCAGGGACAAACTTCTTCTGAGAGTTGCTCCCTGAAGCACCTCTCCTTTTCTTGCCCTTTGGGTCTTTTGAGGCATCATAGCCTAACCCAGTTTTAGCACCATCAGTCAGCTGAGAGAAACTTGTTAACTCATCAACCACTTGGGTGGATGTGTATAACTTCTTCAGCTTAACCTCAAGATGCCCATTTGTTTCTTTCAAGGCCTCAATTTCAGTGGTGTACTGAAGCACCAACTCTTCATGAGCTTTCTCTTTTGAGATCAGCTCAAGATCCCAAGTAGTTTGCTCAGCACAAAGGCGAGCTTGCCACTCAGTTTCGAACATCACTCTAAGAGCAATTCGTTCAATCATCAGTTGTTCCTGAGTAAGGAACAGATCAGTATCACGAGTCTCAATCAACGAGCTGATTACACCTTTCAGTCTTTCTACCTCCAGTGGAGCTTCATCATTCTTGTTCCGAGCATGAAGCAGCTCTTCCTGAAGATGTACTAATCTGAGGGCTTCCTCAGTATCTCTTACTCTGAGGGACTCAGTTAGCCGATCGTTCCCTCCACTCAGTTGCGCATTCACATCCACTGTGTGAGTATGAGTCTCCTGCAGCCTTGAGAAGTCAACCATCAATTGCTCTAGGGCGAGCTGAAGGTCGAGTTCTCCTGCTGAATCTGAGCTAAGCTCAGGTGCGTGATCAGGAGAAGAGGCAGAAGAACATACCTCATCATCTGCCATCAGGCAGAGGTCATCATATTCCTCATCGGAGAAGAGTTCAGAGGACCGACGTCCTGGGCCATCTGAATCTGAGGAATCCTCAGCAAGCAATGCTCTCCGGTCTGATGCCCTGAGTTCTCTCTTGGCTCTCCGATCCTCTCGTTCGCGAGCACTGAGCTCCGGACAATCATACTGATAATGTCCGGTTTTCTTGCAGTGGTAGCACTGATCTACATCAGAAACAAACTTTTTGTCAGTGTACCTTTTATCTGATGACTCCCTCCTGCTCCCTGATGATCGTTCAGGTTTGGAGCTGGATCTTCTGGGCTCATCATCTCTCCTCTTCTCATCTCTTCGTCGCTCATGCTCATTGCGATCCCTCCTGGAATCTGAACCCCTCCTTTTTTCTCTTCGGGGACTCGATCTCCTGGGGCTAGAGTACCTGCGATCACGGCTGTCAGTATAAAATTTCTTATACCTTCCAAATCGAGAGTTCAGTTTCTCGAAACGCCGCACCATTAGGCTGTACTCCAAGGCTAACTAATCCTTGTTCATGTCCTTCAGAGACTTAGAGACAGATCCAGCCTCAGGCTCAGGAGTAGCTTTAAGAGCCACGCTCTTTTCCTTTTCCGGAGTCTTCTCCTCACTAACTTCCTCACTGACAACACCCTTCTTCCTCTTATCGAGGTCGAATTCCAGAGCCTTTAACTCTGAGAATAGGTGAGAGTGAGTAATGTTGGTAAGATCCTGAGTGTTCTTCAGTAAGATCACTCCTGTGTCCCATCTTTCAGGGAGATAGTTCAGGATTTTAGAAGACACCTCCCTCTTGGGAAACTCCTTCCCAAGGGTTGCTAGCTCGTTCATCATCTTAATGAACCGAGCTTCCATCTGATCAATGGATTCTCCTTCTAACATCCGGAAGGCTTCAAACTTCCTAATTGCAAGATCTCTCTTGTTCTCTTTGATCTTTTCTGATCCCTCACTCATCTCTCTCAGAGCATCCCAGATCTCCTTTGCAGTCCTCAGATGCATGAATCTGACCGAATTCTCATAAGAAATGGTGTGGAGTATAATGTTTCAACATTATCCAGTCCAATTTGCTTAATTTGATCAGAATTAAGCGCGGACCTCTCCACTTCTTCATCTCCGGCGGTTGGAACATGAACATTGCCAGCAACAGGCCAGGTCGTCTAAAGATTCCTCATAAACTTGATCGGACCCTGCTCAATCACCAGATACATCTGATCATGGATGGAATAGAGATGTGCGAGTACCCTGAATTTCCAATAGTCATAATTGTCAATAGAGAATTCAGGAAGATTGCCTTCGAGGCATTTAGAACCGGATGCCATGATATGCAGTTTTAAAAAACGGGATCTATTCAGTAGACCACCAAAAGTTTCTCCTCAGAAACTGTTGGTAAACAAAGTCAGTGGTCTTTTGAACCGCTGCTCTGATACCACTTGTTGGTCCCGAAATGAGTATAATCAGTGTATGGGGGGAATACACTGATTTCAGATTTTTTTGAAAGACTCAGAAAAATGCTCTTACACTCTCAGTCAGGATTTCCTGAATTACTCAGTATGCTGAAGGTCCACAGGGACAGCAGGGACAGTTCAGTAACGAGTCAGATAAGCTGAGTGTTAGTAATGTGCTCGGAAGCTCAGTAGAGATAACAAACCTACTGACTGCTTGGAAGCGAGTGAGTTGGACTACTATCTCAGTGAGCTAGAGTACGTGTGGAAAGTGAGCCCTTAGATTCTACTCATTTTAGTTTCTGAAAACATTTTCTCTGAACTTGCTTAGTAGAAGGGTGATTAAGGCTGAGTGCACCGTATTAAGATTCAGGATGATTGATTCAGTCCTGAGGATAAAACAATGCAGAATGTTCAGTTTATTATGATGACAGTTATGATCCTGAACAAAATAGTAAATCAGTACACAAGGGTCTTTTTAACGTGGTTCGGAGATAACCAACTCCTACGTCCACGACCTGATTTAACAGGAAGCTATCCTCAAAACCCTGAGGTTAGGTGCTTGGTTTTACGTGCCAAGGGACACGAGTAGCCAACTTCCTCTCTTAGGAACTGACCCCTGGTTTTACAAGTCCCAGTCCTTCTAACCAACAATCTCACACCCTGAGTGGTTTGGTATTCTGGTTTCCAACTGAGATAGCTCTAGCAATACAAAACAATGCTAAATATTAGAGCTATCTATCTAAGCAAATACAGAGTGAATCCTACTACAAAAGTAGGGAAATTTAATTGCAGAGTGTTGCTTATAGTATGATTTGAGAGCTTGGATTCTTGACGGTTTTCTCTTGGGAATTTCCTGTTAACCTTGAATGGGTGCAAGGTTCTCCATATTTATAGGAAAGATTCAAAATAGATCTGTTGGAGGAGATCAAATCAAATCTTTCCTATTTGGGGTGGTTGCAGGCTAGAAATACTGTTTGACCTAACCGCCATGCTTATTCTGGAAAGTCTGTCCCATCGCCTGCAACTTTGAGACGTATTAAATGCCGCATTAAATGTTGCGCAGACTCCGTACATACGTGTCGAAAGATCATTGGCTCTCTGTTCTAACGGCTAGTTAACTTTCAGACATTCGTCCTTCCTTGTACATTCAATACTCTATGTCTCTTGTTAATAACTCAGTCTGAATGTTTGTCTTCACTGGAGTCTTACTGACATTCTCTTTGTCTCTTGTCCCATAGCGTAAATAACCTTTTTGCCTTGGACTTACATGGTTTAGGTGATCTGAACTAATGTCCGAGTCAGGTCTTATGTGTCTTCAGTACAGCCTGATAGATTATTCAGCCCAGTATGTGTAACCTTTTTGCTTTGGACTTATATGGTTCAGGTAAACTGAACTAAGGCCTAAGTCAGGTCTTAAGTGCATTCAGCACAGCCTGATAGGTTAACACTTACTCTTCACTGACTAAGTTCTGTCCTGAGTATGCTTAGTGTACTCAGTAGAAACATCAGCCAATGGTACTTCAGGATTGACTTCAGGACGGATTAACAGGCTTCGATCTTTCAGCTTCAGACCCAGGCAATCTTCAGCAAGACTGACTGACTCCTTCAGGATGGATTATACTTAAGACTTCAGCAAATTAGTTCGACTCCAATATTCTTCACTCTTCAGCAAGTTCCATCTGTACTGAATTTCTAACCTAACTATCCTGAACTATTTTATCCTGAATAGCTGTACTTAGGCAGATTCATCAGGGGTTTTGGGATCTAATCAAAATACTCAGATTGTCCCAACACACTGGTTCGTGTGACAAAAGACTGAATGAATGCAAGGGGGAGCTCGCACAAGTCCAGTTCATTCGGCTATGGGCATGGATTCGTGCGAAGCCTTGAAAATTTTGGATTTTGATCACTTTTGGTCAAACTTTGACAACACTTTCCTAGGTTTTTCCACTCACTCTCTACACTTATTTCTCACTTATTCCACACATGAACACACACTTCTCACTTCACTCTTGCACTCATTTCTCTCTCAAAACCAAGAAGAAGAAGGAAGAGGAAAAATTTTCATCTCTCAAGCAATTCAATTTCTTTCATCAATTCCTTCCAAAGGTATGTTCTACTAACTCTCCTATTTCTATTTCTTGCAATATTATTGAAATTCCATGGTGTGGCATTGTCTAGAATTAGAGATTTCAATTTTAGGGTTCTTGAGCATAATTTGGGGATTTTTTATTCTAGCTTATTTTTAAGCAATTGATGATGGAATAATGCTTTATTGTTGATGTGTAATCCATTGGGAGCCCAATTATATGCCAATTTTGTGAATTTTGGGTTTAATTGAGGATTGAAATTTTGGGGGTAGGCATAATGACAAATTTTGTGAAATTTCATGCTAAATTTAATTTGATTGACATGATATTGTTGTGCTAATTGTTAATGGGTATGAATATATTGATGCAAGGTTGAGTTAATGATGTTGATTCACCTATGATTTTTTCTTACTTGAAGTTTTATTGATAAATGACATTGGCATGACTATGCGTTGCATGATTTCCTTTGATTCTAGATTAAGACCCTTTATGTTCAATCTATTATATTTAATGAATGATGTTAATAATGACTTGAGTGTATTGTTCTTCTCTTGCTCATGCTTAATATTCTTCTAGGAATGTTAATGATAGATGAAATCCTTTTATATACCTTGCTCATGCCGAATATTTTTGTAGGCCATGTCTAAAAGAAGTAAAGGTAAGAGCAAAGCTTCGAGTTCAAGACCTAAGAAAGGTTGGAATGATCCAACATGGGAGGAAGAGTGTTTGAAGGAGTGTGGAGACACGCCTTCCAACTATGGGTTGTTCTTCGAGGAAAAGAGGAGTTTCTTCAGAAAATTTGCCCAAGTTTGCGTTATGGATTTCCAATCGGGAAGATATTATGATAAGAATTCCTTCGAAGGGTGTAACTTTGGGAATGACATTGAAGATTTGTTCGCTAACATTGGATGGAGAGGCTTGCTAGATCTTCAACACTTCGACACATTCAAGGAATTGAACATTCTTAAGCAAGCTTGAAGTTAGAGAAGTGATGGAGTGCCTATTAGAGCAAAATTTCGGATAAAGAATGAGAACTATGCACTGACAACAAATCAAATTGATTAAGATCATAATTGCATGTTTTAACACTCATTTCTATATGCTTTTGGTGATATTATGTTCATATTTGACCCTATTATATGATACTTTGTGTATTTAACCCTTTTTGGCTAGAAAGTTGTAATTGTAGGAGAAAACAAGCAAAATAAGGAAGAAACGAGCAAGATCGAGAAAGTCCAAATTCTGGAGTTGAGCAAAACGGAGGAATTGCAATACTATGTTGAAAAGCTTGAAGATAGGGTCGCAACGAAAGAAGAATCCAGTCAATCGGAGTTCTAGAGCTCAAGATATGACAAAAACAAGAAAATGAAGCATCGACCGAGACTAAGGCCTAAGGCGACACGGACTCCTTCTTCGGAAGACAGGCTTCGCGCTGCCCAATTACCTGGAAAGACAGCCATTTGTTGAGCTGGCTGTCGACCAAGCCTGGTCGACAGATGCTCAGCTCTTGTGCGACAAGAGGGCCTTTTGTCGAGCAAGCTGTCGCCCGAGTGGTCGACAGACACACAGCTCTTGGGCGACAGTAGCTCAGTTTTCTCGGATTTTTAGGGCTATTTTCATATTTTCGCGCATTTTAATGAAGGGCATCTTAGTCAAAGATCCAAGGGCATTATATATACTTCCATCTCAGATTTTCTAAAGGACTTTTATTCATTTTCTTAGATTCATATTCTCTAACTAGATTAGGAGAAGTTAGAGGTAGTTTCCAAGTGGTGTTCTTAGATTTCCATTTACGATTTCGATGATTACTTTTGATCTACCGTTTGGATCAACGATCCATCTTCTCCAGCATTCTTAGCATAGCTCAAGGTACATTTCTACCGATTGAATTTCAATTTTTATTGTCGGATCATTTTCTAGCTTCTAGAGATAATCTTGTATCTTTTCAATTCCAATTGTAATAGGTAAATTCTTGAATACTTTGTATAATTCCTGCATAATCATAGCTATTGTTTCAATTTCTTTTATGATTACCAAATTAGCTATGGGCTAATCCCTTTGTGTGTTGGTGTATGACTCCTATGGAGTAGTATGGTGATTATGTTGATCTTTTGATTACTATGAATTGTTGTATGATCAATTCTCTACTTTGATGGATTGTATGAATACCTTGCATGTGTAGTTAATCATAAGGGCCATTAGGAGATAGTCTCAATGAGAATTGGCCTATTTTCCTAAATCTTCTTGTACTAGGCCAAATACATGCATAGTGTTTGATCAAATTCCTAAGATAGTGAGAGCTAAACTTAGTGAATAGGAAGAACAATTAGAGACTTTAATGTGTTATTAGGGAGACCTCTTGCATGTTAGAGTGGTTTACCAATTGATTGTACAAAATTCCATGGCATGAGAAAGTGATACCTCACCATATGAAACATAGGATAGTACACTAGCACATATCTCTCACATTCGCTCACTTTGCAACCCAAGGTGATAGGTAGTTTACAAGTTTGACGCACTAGTAGGCATAGATACCAAATCCCCTTTATTTGCTTTGTGTTTTTGAATCAAGAACAATAGTCTTACCTTACAAATCCCCGTCTCCTTTGAGTTCGATATAAAATAAACTTGGTTAAGCTTGCAATTGCAATAACGATCGTGTACACTTGCACGTAGACACCTTTTGGCTAAACACAAATCAATGAGATTTTTGGGTGTGAAGAAAATGTTGATAAGGGAAATTTCTATGCATGGGAAAAGTTTACTCGATCTCAAGAAATATAGAGTAGGGTTAGTGATGATGAGACCTACAACCCTCAAGTTTCTAAGTCCTTTAGCCTTGTTAATCCTATATTGTTTTGTGCCCACAAGATCATAGCAAACACTGTCTTTGCTAGAGTTGAGACTAATAGGATGAGAAGTGATGATCTATATATCTTGCATTCGATGCTCACTTCTAAAAAGGCGGACTTCGGGGCTTATCTTCTAAAGAATCTCAGTCAACAAGCTGTACGGACAAATTGTGCTTATGGAGGAATAATTGCACTAATTTCTCAAAGGGTTAGTCCTTTACCCGAAAGGGAAGGTGCAATAGGTGCATTGATTAATGTGGCACATTTGATAAGGACTAAGAAGCTGAAGAGGAAGTTGAAGGTTATTTGTGTTGTAAGGCGAAATATTGAATACCTTTTCCCTTTACTTGAGTATGAGCTACTTACCATAAAGAAGAGTGAGAACTTGAAACTTGATTCACCCGAACACATTCAATTGAAGGATTTCACCAAAGGATGAATAAAAGAGCGAGGGATGCATCAAGTTCTCAAGCACAAGAAGAAGAGCAAGTGGAAGAGCAAGAGCCTATGCAAGAGGATAAATATTTTGAGCAAGAAGGAAACTGTGTGTTTGAGGGGTTGACGTTCAATGAATGGGGACATGAGGTTCAATCGTTGAGGATCGATGTGAATGACCTCAAGAACGAGTACTCTTATCTTCGTTCTGATGTGATAAGGCTTATCGATAATTATAGTTCCCTCAATACTACTGTGGATTCCATAAATAGGAACGTCAACACCATGAGCACTAATATGGATGAACTCCTCGAGGCTCAGAGGGCTATGATGCAGTGGCACATTGGAGTGGGGCACTTCACTCATCCTCGTTATCCACCTTCATGAAGTGATGATTTCGATCTAACTTCATAAAGATGGGTAACACTCTCTTATCCCTAACTTGCTTCTATCCCAAATTCTTAGTTTAATTTGTTTTGTAATGATATTGTTATTGATGGTTGGTACTTTGTGGTAGCTTTATCTTTTTATTTGCTTTGTGATGGATTATATTTGACTTGGAGTTTATGGTTAATGATGCTTATGAGTTTGAGCTTTATTCTTGTGCATTGCTTGATCTTGTCTCCACTTCTTTGCCAAACTTTTTTGCTATTCTCTTCACAATGCTATTCTCATGATGATTTTTTGTGCTTCTATGATGTTTTGGACCATATGCTTTTGTGAGGCCCTGCTTAGCTTGTTATTTTTGGTCATATTGTTACTTGCTTTGAGTAGTGAATGCATGAGATATGCTTATTATTGTGTGGATGAGTTGAAAGTCATGATTAGTGAAGTGGATTTATTGCTTGATTCTTGTTTTTTCTATGATACTTTTGATTTCATGATTCTTGAGATTTCATTGATATGAACATATTGATATGATTTGAGTCTTGATCACCCATTACCCGTGAGATTTGAGCCATTTGTGCCCGTTTCAATCTTGAACGGATGATATTTTTTTTGACGAGAGTTCCACACATGTGCATTATACTCTAGAACTTGGCTTTGGTCTTAATTGAGGCTACATTAGATATTGATTTCACATGAGATGATATGAGGCATTTTCTTTGATCTATATTGAGCCACTTTTCCTTATGATCCTACCATTGATATTGATATACATTGCTCACCATGTTGTGCCTATAATACTTTCCTTTGACTAACCACACTTTAAGCCATTTTCCTTCCTTTATGAAATTCTCTTGTCCTTACGATTAGTAGAGTGAAAAGAAGGAAGGAAGATTGGTGATATGATGAAGAAATTAGTGTCCAATGTGCAAAGAAATTCTATGCATGGATTGTTATGAAAAGAAGGTTCAAAGACTAGTTCTTGCAAGAAATTGAAAAAGGTTGACTTTTTGAAAAATTATGTTCAAGTTTGACTCTAGTGTTGTGAGTAAGTTCACAATTTTGCAAAAAGGGAAGAATGATTCTTTGAAGTGTGATTTTGAAAGAGCATGTGTACAATTGCATGAAGAGGTGAATGATCTCTACGTTGATTCCTTCTATTCTTTACTAATCATACTTAGTCACTTTTATCCATATGTTCCTTCCCTACCAAAGAGCCAACACTACAACCTTCAAAAGTCCTCATTAAGGTGTGATTGATTTGTCATTACAAGTGGTGGAGAATGTAGACTTGAGCCAAGCTTATTGTAGTATGTGTATGTGGTGAAATGTATGAGTGAGCCTAAACACTTGAGGGTTGAGCAAAACACTTATCTTGTGAGGATCATGACTCATTGATTTAGTATTGTGCTAATTGATTTGATTTTGATAGTTGAGTGGATGATATTGTATCTTAGACTTGCTAGATATTGAGTGATGATTCTATGACATTGATCTTGTTCTTGATGCTTCATACATACAATTATTCCCCTATCTTATTGCTTCGTTGCTCGAGGCAGAGCAACAATCTAGTTTGGGAGTGTGATTAGGGTCATAATTACATGTTTTTGCATCCATTTCTACATGGTTTTAATGTTCTTATGTTTATATTTGACCCTAAAATGATATACGTTGTGCATTTAACCCTTTTTGGCTAGAAAGTTATGTTATGTAGTGACAACGAGCAAAATCGGCAAGAGACAAGCAAGTTCGTAAAAGTCCAGAAATTGTGAGTTAATCTAATGGAGGCAAATTATATACCATGCCGAAGGGTTCGAAGAGTGGGTAGCAACGGAAAAAGAATCGAGTCAATCGGAGCTCTAGAACTCAAGATATGAAGAAAACAAGAAAGTCGAGGATCGATCGGACGAGTCAAAGCCGGGCTAGTGCGCAACCAAGCCTGGGCTCGTGCGACCACAAGCCTGGATTCGTGCGACGGAGCTCTGGTTCGGGCGGTGAAGGGCCGAACGAGTGGACCGCAGGAACCGGACTCGTGCAGCCACTATGGTGCACTCGTGCGAAGCCCCGGACAGGCCCAATTTCGAGGGCTATTTCGTCTTTTCGCACGTTTAATGAAGGATATTTTGGACTAAACATTGTTGGCACTATAAATACTCCAAGGATCAGATTCTCAAGGCAATTTAGTTTAGTTTCAAATCATAATTCAAGTTCTTAGATTAGATTAGAGAGAGAGAGGTAGTTACTAGTTGGGTTCTTAAGATTTCTTCTTACGATTTCGTCGATAACTTTTGATCTACCGCTTTGATCGTTGATCCATTTATTCCTGCATTCTCGTCTTAGCTAGAGCTACGTTTTTACCGATTGAATTTTAATTTCCATAGCTGGATCATTTTCTTGCATTTTAGAGGTAACTTGTATCTTTTCAATTCTCATTGTAATAGGTAATCTCTTTACATTTCTTGAATGATGATGATTGTTACTAGCTTAATTGTTCTTTTGTTTACCAAATTAGCAATGAGCTAATTCCTTCATGTGTTGGTGTATGACTCCTATGGAGTAATGTGGTGATCATGTTGATCTTTTGAATGCTATGAGTTGTTGTATGATCAATTCTCTACATTGATGGATTGTATGAATGCTTTACATGTGTAGTTGATCATACAACCATTCACATTCTCTCTGAGATTCCTTCATCCTGAGTCCTAGTTAGTCGTTCCCCCTGACCTTGTGCATTCTGATAAGAGATTCAGATCGAATCTCCTAAGCCTGGGTCAAGGAGTCCTAACTCTACTGATAACTCAACAAATCTGGTTTCAGGCAAAGCCTTTGTCAGAATGTCAGCTCTCTATTTATCAGTAGGGACTCTCTCCATCCTGATGTCCTTCTTCTCAACATGATCTCTGATGAAGTGATGCCTGATGTCTACATGCTTACACCTTGTGTGTAAGATTGGGTTTTGGGATATGGCAATGGCACTATTATTGTCATAATAAATTGGGACTTCACTGGCCTCAATTTGGTAGTCTCTCAGGTGCTGTTTCACCCAAAGAATCTGAGAACAGCAACTGGCTGCCGCCATATACTCAGCCTCAGTAGTAGACGTTGCAACACTGGTTTGCTTCTTAGAAAACCAAGAGATCAGTTTACTCCCTAGAAACTGACATGTGCCTGTAGTTGATTTCCTATCAAGCCTACAGCCTCCATAATCTGCATCTGAATAGCCAGTCAGTTCTAGGTTGTCATCAGAGGGATACCAAAGTCCTAAGTTGACTGTACCCTTCAGGTATTTCAGTATCTTTTTGGCACTCTCTAGATGACTCTTCTTCGGGTCAGACTGATATCTTGCACAAACTCTGACTGCATAAGTGATGTCAGGACGACTAGAAGTCAGATACAATAAGGATCCTATAAGTGCCCTATATTCAGTCTGATTTACTGAGACTCCTTCTTTGTCAAGATCCAGCTTCTCATTTGTGTTCATGGGAATACTTGAGACTTTGCTGGACTGAACTCTGAATTTCTGAATCAAGTCCCTCGCATACTTGGACTGATTTATGAAGATTCCGGAGTCAGATTGTCTGACTTGGAGACCCAGAAAGAAGTTCATTTCTCCCATCATTGACAACTCAAATTTCCTAGTCATCAGCTTGGAGAATTTATCACAAAGCTTCAGATTAGGAGATCTAAATATTATGTCATCCACATAAATCTGAACCAAGAGAATGTCCTCCCCTTCGGATATCCGGAAGAGGGTCCTGTCCACTGTTCCTTTCACGAACCCGTGGTCTATCAGGAATTGGGAAAGTGTATCATACCAAGCTCTCGGAGCTTGCTTCAGGCCATAAAGAGCTTTCTTCAGGTGATATACCTTATTCCCAACTTCTAACCCTGGAGGTTGCTCAACATAGACCTCCTCGTTCAGTACACCATTCAGAAAAGCACTCTTCACATCCATCTGATACACTTTGAACTTCTTGAATGTTGCATATGCCAGAAACAACCTGATTGCTTCCAACCGTGCGACCGGAGCAAAGGTCTCATCATAGTCGATTCCCTCGGCCTGAGAGTAACCCTTTGCCACTAGTCTGGCCTTATTTCTGACAACAACATTCTTCTTATCCCTCTTGTTCTTTAAGACCCACTTGGTGCCAATAACATGTTGACGCCTAGGTCTCTCAACTAACTCCCAAACCTGATTCCGCTCAAACTGATTGAGCTCATCCTGCATAGCTAAGATCCAGTTGGGGTCAGCAAGAGCTTCTTCTATGCTCTTAGGTTCCTGATCACTCAGGAAATAAAAAAACATAGTGCTCTCGCCAAAGGACAACCTCGTCCTGACCCCCTCATTGACATCACCAATGATATCAGCCAATGAGTGATCATCTAGCCACCGCCTCTTGCTGACGGCTGCACTGGGAGTTGCTGACGTCCCTTCGTCTGATCCTAAAACATTAGTCTCGACAATAACAGGCAAAGAAGCGGAATGAGCAAGATGTTAGCTCCTTGAGAGTTATGCACCCAAGTGTAGGTTGATTTCAAGTAATAAAATTTCTCAGGAGACCGAGTGTCGAACCACAGGGAGATTTGGAAGAAAAAGATATTATCTAGTTGAGAGGTTTCAATAAAGTAACAAAATAGTAGAGCTTCGGGATTCCACTTTAGATAAAAATACTAGAGTTATGATCTTGGTTATCTTTGATAACTCAATCAAAATCTAACAATCAAGTGATTTCAATCGGAAGATATAACTTTGAGCACATATAATACTTTTGAAAAGTACCTTTAGACCTTCGAACAAGTTTATAAAATCAATAGTTGATGTGTAAAACTATGCATTTGTTGTGCCAATAAGTCTACAACAAATCAAAGTAATGACACATCAAAACCTCTCTTAAAAACTCTTCAAATGGCTAAAGGATTGAAAATTTAAAAATCTTTATTGAATAACCAAGAACATTACTAATACTTTACTAAAGCGTCATCCCTAACTCTAGTAAAATATTTAGCTACACATACTAATACAATAAGAACTCATATTTCTAAGAGAGATACTAGACTAAGATAGAAGGATTACAAGGAAAATGGGATGCCTTCAAGGGTTGCTAAAGGGCTCTTTATATAGGCCTCCAAATAGTGAATCATGGAGACTTTAGCAACCAATTCACGTAGCCTGTAAACATCAGTAATTTAATTGCCCTTGCCGTCCGAATTTCATCTTGACTTTTGAATGAAAATTGTAGGCCGTTATATTAGATTTCAAAGGAGTCTAAGATCTCAAAAATTGGATCTCTAGATTGTGAGTTATGACCATAATAGTGGAGTTGGTAAAACTGGATTGTTTTTCTCCGTGAATTTGTGGTGGTCTATTGAAAAGCAGATATCTCAGCTTGCACAATATCAACGCCTTTAATATTTTACTGTGTCTTGATGAATTTCTTGGCTAACCAATGGCTTTGGTCTTGTGTAAATTGGACTTTTTTGTGAATTATGGTGAATTGTTTCCCAACATGTGTACTGAGATGGCGGAATTCTGAAGCCCTTGCATTGATTGTCAATTTGACCATTGAAGCCGGAACTTTTGACACTTGAGCCCTGAAGACAAGTTGTAGAACAACGAATTAGTGATCAAATAAAACTGGAATTGGTTCAATTGGATTAGTGAGGCTCCAGATATTGTGGAAATACGAAAATGTGTTTTGAGTCCAAACATTGGACAGAAATGGAGCCTTCAATTTTGAGTACAAATACAATCCAAACTTGTAAAATTGGATCACTAACATGTCTTAAGTATTTAGTACATTGTCTTAGGTGTTCAATATCATAAAATTTGGATAAGTATAACTCCACTTAAGACCTCAACAATATACAATAGACATAATGACCATGTTGAATTATACATATGTCTCTTATTTATATAGAAAACATAAATACTTATAACTAATTAGAAAGTGTGAAATTATATATAAATACGCTAAACAACACATTATAGTACATAAAATAATACACAAAATAGGTAAAATACATGCATACTTAAACTGTAATCACACTCCCCAATCAGCTCATTACTAGTCCCTAGTGATGAAAGAGTAACATAATTTTGTGACGATGCTTAACTTTGCATCTTACCAATTCTTTGTTATAATATATCTAAATTAACAAACTATTGCATTTTAAAACTATTTTATGTTCAATACAATCTAAATAGACAGTTTAACAGTCATCCCCTGTTGTGCTCAAGTTAAGTGACCAAAAGGTATGGAGTTCACGTCATAATTCTATTATCTTGATATTTTACTATGGTTAACAACTTTCATGATGAATACATATATATATATATATATATATATATATTTTGTTTTTAACAAGATAGTTGTTAGAATAAACAACTTTTGCCAGTGGATTTCACACGCCTTACATCTCTCAATGTGGCTAGTGTTTACGCTCAGACTCTATATCGTGAATATTTCTATCATAAGCTTGGTTATACATCCGTCAGTCAATCAACAATGCATGCAACATAAGTTAGAAGGACTTTATTTGGTTGTAATGAGACTTAGGGTGAAGTTATGAAGAAAATCGGCTCTGGATTTTGACTCAAAGTGGTCTGCAACCAAATGTAGGAAGAATTATATTTAGGCTTTGATTCGCATCTTCAAATCTCTTCAATACTGTCCTTCGCCATCCTCATCATTATTCCGATAAACATCACTTTTTTTTTCTTTTTTTTTCTTTTTTTTTCTTTTTTTTTTCTTCTTTTTTTTTTAATTTTTTTTTTACACCATCACAAGATAATTCACCTTATTCACACTTTGAGAACTGATAATTATGATTTTGTGGTAAAAGAAAAGGTTTTATTTAGGCTCAAAGGGGTTTACTAAGGCATTGAAAAATTCGGTAGGTTTTATTGGAAAAGAAAGGTAAGTCTTAATTGCCTTCATCATTCTTATGTCTGCATACAGAGTGACTGATACAGATTCAAAACAAGTTCTGAAGAACATAATTCATGACAGAGTATCTCACATAAAAGAATGCTCAAACATGCTATTTAGGCACAAATTCTCACAGGGTAGGTTCATATCCACTAAACAAAAGTTGCAGTTTTTTAAGGTAAATCTTGTTAAAATAAACTTTTTTTTTTCAACAATCAATTGCAACCATTTGTAAAATAGAAAAATTAGTAGAATTATTCAATTATAGTCCATAATCTTTTGTCACAGTGTGTGTGAAATGAGGATGACTTATAAACATCTGTTAGAATGTACTTAACCAAAATAGAAAAAAAAAATGTACTAAGTTTGTTAAATAGCATATATTAAAATTAAGACATCGGTAAATTTAAAAAGTTGTGGTTGTGATGCGTCTCAAAGGTACAAAGAAAAGGTTAATTTTCTTAACCCCTTTACTCTGCCATCTTTATAGTTTTTTTTTTTAATATTTTTTTTTTTACTTTTTTTTTTTTTTTTAATTTTTTTTGGATTTTTTTAAAAAACTCAACTAATCTCCACCCCCAATTTAAACAACACATTGTCCTCAATGATGAATAGACGAAATTGTAAAAGAGGAGAGATTACCTGATTCCATAGAGAAATTTGTAGCAATAAACCTGAAATACGCAAACATATATATATATATATATTTTACAAATGTAAATCTAAATCATCCTGACTTTTTCTGGGTCGAGTTCCTAACCAGTTTACCTGAGACGTGATTGGGCAACTTTTAATCTCACAGGCATTGAGTTTTTCTATTAATTGTTCTGGATCTGAATCTGCTGTAAAGAGTTGACGTACAGATTCTTCAATAAAACCTTGTTGCTTTACATGATCCAAAAAAGTTAGTAACCCATCATAATAACCATTAATATTCAGTAGTCCCACAGGTTTTGAATGAATACTTAAACATGACCAACATACAATGTTAAATATTTCTTCCAAAGTAAGAATACCACCTGGAAGGGCTATGAATGCATCAGAGATTTCTATCAATTTCGGCATTCTGTCCATTAAGGATGAAATCTGTATTTCCTTACCAGTTGAAGTAGGATTAAATCTTTTTATACCTGTGTGAACGACTCCTTGAACTTCGGATCCTCCCCAAGATGCTACCAAGGCAACATTACCTACCAGACCAAGTGTACCTCCTCCGTGTACTAGTTTGAAATTTCTCCGAGCTAGTACACCGCCTAGCTTGTTTGCTACTCGAACAAATTCTTTATTAAGATCATTTCCAGCTCCCCAGAACACACAAATAGAGGTTATTTTTTTAGAAGATGAAGTTGCCATATTAGAACTTTCGAAAGGATGATACAAGTTGTGATAAGCTGAACACTGAATTATATAGACAAAGATAAATGAAAAACTTACCTGATACGATTCGAGAAATACTGTTAAATGAAACAAAAGTCAAAAGAAAGTTAAGAGATTGAGGTCCCACTTGGGGACAGTAGTTGTGATTGTGGCTCACATCTTCCTCTGGTTTTACTTCCAGAAATGGCTTAAACGCCTTCTATGAGTCGAGGATATGCTTCCCATCCAATTTTCTTAAAAATTGGCAAACAGGGTCTTTTAACGTCAGATTCCCGAGATAATGTGCATATTCCTTTATTAATTCATTCCTTAAATCGACTAAAGCTCTTTGCTCTATTCCAATATAATGCGTCTCAGAGGTCCATTGGTTATCCACTGACCCCTTACTCAGTCCATTTATAATGAAATCTATTTTATTTAATCGATTATCGAAAGTCATTCCTATATTTTTACAACGTCTGTTACACGTCCATCTAGCACATTTATAGCAAACTCCCATTCTGTTAGCCCTTCGTTTTTTAGAAAATGAACTTCTACCCAAACCAACCACGCGTGGAACAATTGAATTAGGTAACTCACCTCCAATTCTAACCTTTGCTTCAATCAACCATTGAAGATCAAGTGGTATTCCTTTAATCTTCATCAATCGTAATCTTTCACATCGAGCATATTATATCTTAATTAAATCCCTTTTAATGAAGCAAGGAAAGCATTTATTTAAAGAGGCAATGGCCGCATCCATAGTGTCCATTTCGTCGACCTAATCAAAAATGAAAGATTAAAAATTTATTAAACAACAAGAAATTACATTACAATTACAAAAATGCTACTCCCCAAGCTAACATTATAAATTGCATTGCAATTGCCGCAACAATGCAAGGTAATGCACCAAATTCTTCTTCTTCATTGAAATAGCAAATAGCAAGCATGACAAAGTAGGCAAGAGTGATGATGGAGAGAAAGATTTTGCTCATTTTGTTTGAGTTTATGATAACTTGAAGAGGGGTGTTTAGAAATGGGAGTAAAATTAGGTATTTATAGAGGAATTTTTTTGAAAAAAATTTAAAAACTAGCCGTTCATGACCGTTTGGAAAGATAAGTGGTGGTGATACACTCATCATTGTTACCGTTAAAATTGAGTGTTATAATTTTATTTTATTTTATATATTTTTTTTTTTTTGCTTTTTCAAAGTTTTTTTTTTTACAATTCAGTTTTGTGGGTAACTGAAATACCGACTTGGAAGTCACGGAGTACCGAATCCGCCATTTTTACCGGAAAAATAAAATTCACATAATATTACTAGCCGGGTCAGTAAGAGATACTGACTCAATCTCCTTACTAAAATTTCCAAGATATGCTTTTAGACGTTGTCCATTCACTTTAAACACATCACCTGTTTTTGGATTTTCAATTTCATCCGCTCCATTTGAAAATACAGTTCTTATAATAAAGGGTCCTGACCATTTTGAACGCAATTTTCCAGGAAACAGATGTAATCTAGAATTATATAGAAGAATTTTTTGACCTATTTCAAAAGTTTTCCTGACAATGTGCTTGTCATGAAACACTTTCATTTTTTCTTTGTAAATTCTAGAATTGTCATATGCATCATTTCTGATTTCCTCCAATTCATTTAGTTGAAATTTTCTTAAAGTACTAACCTTTTCTAGATTGAAGTTAAACCTTTTAATAGCCCAAAAAGCTTTATATTCTATTTCAATAGGTAAATGACATGGTTTACCATAGACAAGTCGGTAAGGAGACATACCAAGTATTGTTTTGAATGTTGTTCGATAAGCCCATAGAGCATCTACTAACCTGATTGACCAATCTTTTCGATTTGAGTTGACTGTCTTCTCCAAGACATGTTTTATTTCCCTATTAGCGAGTTCAACTTGTCCACTAGTGTTTGGGTGGTATGGGGTAGACACTTTATGATGGATTCCATATTTTTCATTAAATTCTCAAAAGGTTTGTTACAAAAGTGTGAACCGCCATCACTAATAATTGCACGAGGCATTCCAAATCTTGAAAAAATATTTTCCTTTAAAAATTTTAAAACAATTTTATGATCATTATTTTTGCAAGGGATTGCCTCAATCCATTTTGAAACGTAGTCGACTCCAACCAAAATATATTGATAACCAAAAGATGGTGGATTAAAAGGACCCATAAAATCAATTCCCCAACAATCAAATACTTCAACAGTTAGGATAGGATTTAATGGCATCATATTTCTACGACTTATGCCCCCTAATCTCTGACATCGATCACAAGATTTACAAAATTCATATGTGTCCTTGAAAAGTGTTGGCCAGTAAAATCCACACTGCAAAATTTTTGCAGCGGTTTTTCTTGTTGAAAAATGCCCCCCACAAGCTTCTGAGTGAGAAAAATTTATTATGCTTTGAATCTCATTATCTGGTACACATCTTCTTAATATTTGATCAGGACAATATTTAAAAAGATATGGGTCATCCCAAAAGAAATTTCTTACTTCCCTAAAAAATTTCTTTTTATCTTGAGCATTCCAATGAATTGGAATTTGACCTGTCGCAAGAAAGTTAGCAAGATCCGCAAACTATGGACCTTTAGACACGGTGAATAATTGCTCATCGGGAAAAGAGTCATTTATGGGGCTTACCTCGAAAGATTCATCACATGTAAGTCTGGATAAGTGATCGGCCACTACATTTTCCACTCCCTTTTTATCTTTGATTATTATATCAAATTCTTGAAGTAAAAGTATCCACCTAATTAATCTTGGCTTTGCATCTTTCTTTGCTAGTAGATATTTTAAAGCCGAATGATCAGTATAAACAACAATAGATGAGCCAACAAGATAAGATCTAAATTTTTCTAGTGCAAATACTACAGCAAGTAATTCTTTTTCAGTAGTGGAATAATTCATTTGAGCACTGTTAAGAGTTTTACTTGCATAATATATCACATTAGGTTTCTTATCTTTTCTCTGTCCTAACACGGCTCCAACAGCATAATCACTAGCATCACACATAATTTCAAAAGGTAGAGTCCAATCAGGAGGTTGCATAATAGGTGTAGAAGTGAGCATTTCTTTGAGTGTTACAAAAGCATTTTCACAAGAGTCATTCCACTCGAATACTATATCTTTTAATAAAAGGTTGCATAATGGTCTTGAAATTGTGCTAAAAAATTTTATGAACCTTCTATAAAAACCTGCATGTCCTAGAAATGATCTAATATCTTTAACTGATTTTGGTGTTGGTAGGTTGGCTATTAGATCAATTTTGGACCTGTCAACTTCTAATCCTTTTGATGAAACAATGTGGCCTAACACAATTCCTTCAGTTACCATGAAATGACATTTTTCCCAGTTAAGAACAAGATTTTTCTCCTCACATCTAGCTAAGACTTTAGCCAAGTTTATTAAGCAATCATCAAAAGAATTTCCAAAGACAGAGAAATCGTCCATGAAAACTTCAAGAAAACGTTCAACCATGTCACTGAAAATACTTACCATACATCTTTGGAATGTTGCTGGGGCATTACATAATCCAAATGGCATTCTACGATATGGAAACGTTCCAAAAGGACATGTAAATGTTGTTTTTTCCTGATCTTCTAGTGCAATTGCAATTTGATTATACCCTGAATATCCATCTAAGAAGCAATAAAATTCATGCCCAGCAATTCTTTCCAAAATTTGGTCCATAAAAGGTAAAGGAAAATAATATTTTCTTGTCATTAAAGTTAATTTTCTGTAGTCAATGCATACACGCCAACCAGTAACAGTCCTAGTTGGAATCAATTTATTTTTATCATTTTTTACTACAGTTACTCCAGATTTCTTAGGCACAACTTGAGTAGGACTTACCCATTTACTATCAGAAATAGGATAGATAATATCATTGTCTAATAGCTTAATCACTTCATTTCTCACCACTTCTTTCATATTAGGGTTAAGTCTTCGTTGCATCTGCGTAGAGGGTTTAGCATTTTCCTCTAAATAAATATTATGATTGCAAATTAATGGGCTAATTCCTTTTATATCTGATATAGACCACCCTATCGCATGCTTGTGAATCTTTAATACCTCTAATAATTTATGCTCTTGATCATAACTTAACTTAGAGGACATTATTACCGGATAAGTATCATTAGCACCCAAAAAAGCATATTTCAAATTTGATGGTAAAGGCTTCAACTCTAAAACTGGTGGTTGCTCGCTTGACGGGGTTGGAGCCTTTTCGGACTTTGATAATTGTTCAAATTTGGGTTTCCATTCATTAAGCTTTGAAACTTGTGAAATCATAGGAATGGAATCAAACTCCGAACTGTTATCATTGACACAATCATTTATCAAATTTTCTAATGGATCAGAAAATGAGGTTATCAATTGTTCAAGAGTACATATCTCAATTACATCAATTTCGTTAGCCTCATCATTACTTTGTGGTTGCTTAGAAATGTTAAAAACATTTAACTCCAAAGTCATATTTCCAAAAGAAAGATTTAAAACACCATTTCTACAGTTTATTAAAGCATTAGAAGTTGCAAGAAATGGTCTTCCTAAAATGATTGGATGTTGAGATGATGGATTTGAGACTGGGCATGTGTCTAAAACAATAAAATCTACCAGAAAATAGAATTTATCAATTTGCACTAACACATCCTCTACTATACCTCTTGGAATTTTTATAGAACGATCTGCCAATTGAAGTGTGACAGTCGTTTTCCTTAATTCTCTCAAATCCAGTTGTTTATACACAGAAAACGGTAAAAGGTTAACACTCGCACCAAGATCAAGAAGTGCATGTTCTACTTTTGTATTCCCAATAATACAAGATATTGTTAGACAACCAGGATCTTTGTATTTAGGAGGGGTTTCTTGTTGAAAAATTGAACTTACACTCTCTGTTAAAAATGCCTTATTTTGAACATGTAGTTTTCTCTTTACAGTACACAAATCTTTCAAAAATTTGGCATAAGATGGAACTTGTTTTATTGCATCTAGTAGTGGAATGTTAACTTTTACTTGTTTCAAAACCTCAAATATTTCAGAGTTTTGGTCCAATTTCTTAATTGGGTGTAATCTTTGAGGAAAATGAGCAGTGGATGATTTCTTAATAGGGTTTAAATTCTTATTTTCATTTCTTCTTTATTTTTATCTTCATTATTCGGGGTCTGGGTTGACTCAACTTCCTGTTTCTTAAGGTTGATTGTTTTGTCAATTAGTTTTCCACTTCGTAAAGTGGTGACAAAATTAACATTTTCTGGTGCATTAGAGGAACTTTGACATTGCCCAGCAGGATTTTGTTGAGGTTGAGCAGGAAACTTTCCTTTCTCGACTGTTCTTAAGGAATTAGTTAAAGTAGATAATGTACTTTTAATATCATTGATGGCTTGTGACGTTTGGTTGTTGATGGTTGTTTGTTCTTGCATAAAGGCTTGTAAAGTTTCTTCAAGGCTTTTTATATGTGGTTTATTATGTTGGGTGAAATTGGAGTTGGGGTTTTTCTTGGTGGGAAAAGGTTGTGACACACTTTCATTTTTCCACTTAAAGTTTGGATGATTTTTCCAATTTGGGTTGTATGTTTCAGAAAAAGCTGATGGATATGAATTTTGAAAATTAGATAATGCATTTACTTGTTCATGACACATCTCTTTGAAAATAGGAATTTGTGGGCATTCATTAGTTACATGTCCATTAATGGCACAAATTTCACATATGTCATCATTTTGCACAAATTTTACTTCCTTAGGTTTTTTCAGTTGCAAACTTTCAACTTGTTTAGTTAAACTTTCAATTCTAGCATTTAGATCGTCTTCTTGACTTAAGTTATATTTTCCTTTAGAATTTTCAAGCTTAGATCTAATTGAACCTTCAGAAGTATTTTCATTATACCAAGATTGAGTTTTTTCAACTAGATGGTCTAAATATTCAACTGCATCATCAGGATTTTTATCCAAAAATTCACCATTACACATCATTTCCACAAATTGTTTTGTTTCAGCGTTTAAACCTTCATAGAAGAAACTTACGGTTCTCCAAGTTTCAAAACCATGGTGAGGGCAAACATTTAATAAATCCTTAAAACGTTCCCAACATTTAAAATATTGCTCATCACTCTTTTGGAAAAAATTCTTGATTTCTTTTTTTAAATCATTCGTCTTATTAATCGGGAAGAATTTTTTCAAAAATTCAGTTTGAATTTGTTGCCAAGATGTAATTGAGTTTGGTTTAAGAGAATTAAGCCAAGTTTTTGCTTTATCTTTAAGAGAAAAAGGAAATAACTTTAGCTTAATAGCTTCTTGAGTACACCTTGGTTCATTAAATGTTGCACAAATTTCTTCAAATTCTTTTAAATGCAAGTAAGGATTTTCAGAGTCAAAACCATGATAATTAGGGAGCAATTGAATCATGCCATGTTTAAACCTAAAATTATCTGCATCTTGAGGGTACACCATGCATGATGGAACCGAATTTCGTTGGGGTTCAATAAATTCACGCATAGAACGCACATGCAAATTTTCATTATTGGGTCTTTCAAAATCATTTTGGTTTTGAACATTATCTCCATCAACACTTTCATTGTCGGCCATACTTGATGCAATATTCCTAAAATTAATATTATAACCTCTTATTAAACGACCACTTATAATATCACGAGTCCAATTATGCATACAAATAAATATATTACAGTAAAGAGATAGAGAGAAGAACTCACAAACTTGTGAGGATAAACCTCACAACCGATGGATTTGTTCTCCGCAAAACCTCCCCGGCAACGGCGCCAAAAACTTGATAGCTCCTTGAGAGTTATGCACCCAAGTGTAGGTTGATTTCAAGTAATAAAATTTCTCGGGAGACCGAGTGTCGAACCACAAGGAGATTTGGAAGAAAAAGATATTATCTAGTTGTGAGGTTTCAATAAAGTAACAAAATACTAGAGCTTCGGGATTCCACTTTAAATAAAAATACTAGAGTTATGATCTTGGTTATCTTTGATAACTCAATCGAAATCTAACAATCAAGTGATTTCAATCGGAAGATATAACTTTGAGCACATATAATACTTTTGAAAAGTACCTTTAGACCTTCGAACAAGTTTATAAAATCAATAGTTGATGTGTAAAACTAAGCATTTGTTGTGCCAATAAGTCTACAATAAATCAAAGTAATGACACATCAAAACCTCTCTTAAAAACTCTTCAAATGACTAAAGGATTGAAACTTTGAAAATCTTTATTGAATAACCAAGAACATTACTAATACTTTACTAAAGTTTCATCCCTAATTCTAGTAAAATATTTAGCTACTCATACTAATACAATAAGAACTCATATTTCTAAGAGAGATACTAGACTAAGATAGAAGGATTACAAGAAAAATGGGATGCCTTCAAGGGTTGCTAAAGGGCTCTTTATATAGGCCTCCAAATAGTGAATCATGGAGACTTTAGCAACCAATCACGTGACCTGTAAACATCAGTAATTTAATTGCCCTTGCCATTCGAATTTCATCTTGACTTCTGAATTAAAGTTGTAGGCCGTTGGATTAGATTTCCAAGGAGTCTAAGATCTCAAAATTTGGATCTCTAGATTGTGAGTTATGACCATAATAGTGGAGTTAGTAAAACTTGATTATTTTTCTCCGCGAATTTATGGTGGTCTATTGAAAAGCAGATATCTCAGCTTGCACAAAATCAACGCCTTTAATATGTTTACAGTGTCTTGATGAATTTGTTGGCTAACCAATGGATTTGGTCTTGTGTAAATTGGACTTTTGTGTTAATTATGGTGAATTGTTTCCCAACATGTGTACTGAGATGGCGGAATTCTGAAGCCCTTGCATTGATTGTCATTTTGACCATTGAAACCGGAACTTTTGACACTTGAGCCCTGAAGACAAGTTGTAGAGAAACGAATTAGTGATCAAATACAACTGGAATTGCTTCAATTGGATTAGTGAGGCTCCAGATATTGTGGAAATACGAAAATGTGTTTTGAGTCCAAACATTGGACAGAAATGGAGTCTTCAATTTTGAGTACAAATACAATCCAACCTTGTAAAATTGGATCACTAACATGTCTTAAGTATTTAGTACATTGTCTTAGGTGTTCAATATCATAAAATTTGGATAAGTATAACTCCACTTAAGACCTCAACAATATACAATAGACATAATGGTCATGTTGAATTATACATATGTCTCTTATTTATATAGAAAACATAAATACTTATAACTAATTAGAAAGTGTGAAATTATATATAAATACGCTAAACAATACATTATAGTACACAAAATAGGTAAAATACATGCATACTTAAACTGTAATCACAAGAACAGGGGATACTGAGTCATTTCCTGAGGGTTGGCCAATATCAGAGACATTGTTTCCCCCTCCAGTGTTGGACTCAGTAACTGTCTCAGGTGCAGAAGCATCATTACCGACAGTACGTACCTCAGGTTGAGTCTGTCCCTCTGTCTGAGACTCAACATTCTCTGAGGCAGGAGCTTGCTGAGGGTTGGCCTGAGGCCCATCCTGATCTTCATCATCATCATCCCATCCTTTGGGAGCACTGACAAGTTTGATCTTGAATTCAGGATTTTTCAGGCTCAGTTTTGTTACTTTCTTGGTAACCCCCTCAGTGTCAGGACTCTGAACCTGTTTTCTACGCACTGATGCAGCCTCATCAAACACAACAAGAGGTGTTTCCTCCACACAAAGGGTCCGACAATTATACACCCTGAAAGCTTTACTGACTGAAGAGTATCCCAAGAAAACTCCTTCATCAGATTTTCTATCAAAGCCTTTCAGCTGGTCTTTCCCATTGTTCAGGATGAAACACTTACACCCAAAGATATGGAAATAAGAGATACGAGGCTTCCTCTTGTTCCAAGTTTCATAAGGTGTCTGAGCATGTTGTTTGTTCAGCATAGATCGGTTCTGAGTGTAGCAAGCAGTGTTGATTGCTTCAGCCCAGTACTTCTTGGGCAGTCCTGACTCAGCCAGCATGGTCCGGGCAGCTTCCTTCAGGGTCCGGTTCCTTCTTTCATCTACCCCATTCTGCTGAGGGGTCCTGGCTGCAGAAGTCTCATGAGCTATACCATGGTTAATACAAAAGTCAGTTATAATAGAGTTTATAAACTCTGTTCCTCGATCTGATCGAATCCTGACTATGCTCTGACCCTGTTCAGTACTCAATTGCTTGAGTAACTCCGGAAGCTTAACCTGAGTCTCCTTCTTGTTCAGCAAGAAAATAACCCATGTGTACCTGGAATAATCATCAACAACAACAAGGGTATATTTCCTACCATTTATGCTGACAGGAGTAACTGGACCAAAGAGATCCATGTGCAGGAGCTGAAGCACTCTGTCAGTGGAGAAGGCTTCTTTCTCTTTGAATGTGGCTTTGGTTTGCTTGCCTTCCTGACATGCTCCGCACACGTGGTCTTTGCTAAAAACTTCATTAGGTAGGCCATCTACAAGAGAAAGTCTAGAAATTTTGTTAATAATCTTGAAGTTTAAGTGACTCAGGCGTTTATGCCAAAGCCAACTGAGCTCAGATGAGCTCTTAGCGACCAAACAAGTTTCAGGAGGAATGCTCTTGAAGTCAGCAAAATATACATTGCCCCTCCTGACACCTGTAATCAGAACCTGCAGTGTAGATTTGTCCTTCACAAGACACATGTTAGATGTAAATTCTACACTATATCCTCGGTCACAGAACTGACTGACCGAGAGCAAGTTATGTCTCAGTCCCTCAACATATGATACATTCAGTACACGGACAGAGCCAATAACAAGGGTTCCGAATCCCCTGGTGAAACCCTTAGAGTTATCACCAAAGGTTACCTGCGGGCCTTCCTGAGCTACATAATCCTGAAGGAGATCACGAAATCTGGTCATGTGCCTGGAACACCCTGAGCCCAAGTACCAGTCCTTCATCAGATCCTCCTTCTTCTTCTTGTAGCCCGTAGCGACCTGAAAAGAATCAGGCCTCAGGTACCCATCTCGTATTGGGTCCTATAGAGTCAGCCATACCCTTCGGGATCCAGATTTGTTTAACAATTCTGATAGCATCAGAAGTGTAAACCTGTCTCCCAGAAACATCAACATACACAGTCCTCTTCTTCCTTTGTGCCTGGGAAGTTGAGGGTGTATGGGTGTCAGCCTGAGGTTCAGGAGCCTTGGATTGATTCCTGGGGGCGGGCCTCCTGTTCCTCCTTGGCCTGGGTGCAATGGGCTGGGGTCTATCCTGAGAAGGAGCAGCTCGGGCCTGACCTCTTGGCACTTGAGGTCTGACCTGAGTGTTATCGGAGTCATGTCTTCGTTGCCTTTCAGAGGCCACCTGGTTTGTCCTTCTTCTTTGAGGATTGGGACGCTCCTGATGGGCTCTGTGCCCTGCCTGAGGAGTCTGGACCTCAGTAGTCCTTGGCCTTGCCTGAGGCCTCCTCTGACTGGAGTTCCTTCCACCCTGAGCATTTCTAGGCTGAGCCTGAGAAGTGCTAGGGATGGAATTCTATCCAGCCTGAGGGTTCCGAGGCTGAGCCTTGGAGTTCCCTTGGTCTGTCTTCCTCGACTCAGGATGAGGAGCCTTGGCCTTTCCCTTAGGTTTTGGCCTTGGTTCCTCAGTTCTTTGCCTGACAGGTGCAGCAGGCATTTTCTCCTTCCCTTTGCCTTTTTCCTGACGAGCAACACTTGGGCTCTTGTCGTCAGTTTGGGCAGGGACAAACTTCTTCTAAGAGTTGCTCCCTGAAGCACCTCTTTTCTTCTTGCCCTTTGGGTCTTTTGAGGCATCATAGCCTAACCCAGCTTTAGCACGATCGGTCACCTGAGAGAAACTTGTTAACTCATCAACCACTTGGGTAGATGTGTGTAACTTCTTCAGCTTAACCTCAAGATGCCCATTTGTTTCTTTCAGGGCTTCAATTTCAGTGGTGTACTGAAGCACCAACTCTTCGTGAGCTTTCTCTTTTGAGATCAGCTCAAGATCCCAAGCAGTTTGCTCAGCACAAATGCGAGCTTGCCACTCAGTTTCGAACATCAGTCTTAGAGCTATTTGCTCAATCATCAGTTGTTCCTAAGCGAGGAACAGATCAGTGTCACGAGTCTCAATCAGCGAGCTGATTACACCTTTCAGTCTTTCCACTTCCAGTGGAGCTCCATCATGCTTATTCTGAGCATGAAGCAACTCTTCCTGAAGATGTACTAGTCTGAGGGCTTCCTCAGTATCTCTCATTCTGAGAGACTCAGTTAACCGATCGTTTTCCCCACTCAGCTGTGCATTCACATCCACTGTGTGAGTATGAGTCTCCTGCAGCCTTGAGAAGTCAACCATCAATTGCTCTAGAGTGAGCTTAAGGTCAAGTTCTCCTGCTGAGTCTGAGCTAAACTCAGGTGCGTGATCAGGAGAAGAGGCAGAAGAACATACCTCATCATCTGCCAGCAGGCAGAGGTCATCATACACCTCATCGGAGAAGAGTTCAGGGGACCGGCGTCCTGGGCCATCTGAATCTGAGAAATCCTCAGCAAGCATAGCTCTCCGGTCTGATGCCCTGAGCTCTCTCTTGGTTCTCCGATCCTCTCGCTCACGAGCACTGAGCTCCGGACAATCATACTCATAATGTCCGGTCTTCTTGCAGTGGTAGCACTGATCTACATCAGAAGCAAACTTCTTGTCAGTGTACCTTTTATCTGATGACTCCCTCCTGCTCCCTGATGATCAATCAGGTTTGGAGCTGGATCTTCTGGGCTCATCATCTCTCCTCTTCTCATCTCTGCGGCGCTCAGGCTCATCACGATCTCTCCTGGAGTCTGAACCCTTTCTCTCTTCTCTCCGGGGGCTCGATCTCCTGGGGCTGGAATACCTGCGATCACGGCTGTCAGTATAAAATTTCTTATACCTTCCGAATCGAGAGTTCAGTTTCTCGAAATGCCGCGCCATTAGGCTGTATTCCAAGGCCAGCTCATCCTTGTTCATGTCCTTCAGAGACTTAGAGCCAGATCCAGCCTCAGGCTCAAGAGTAGCTTTAAGAGCCACGCTCTTCTCCTTTTCAGGAGTCTTCTCCTCACTGACAACACCTTTCTTCTTCCTCTTATTGATGTCGAATTCCACAGCCTTTAACTCTGAGAATAGGTGAGAGTGAGTAATGTTGGTGAGATCCTGAGTGTTCTTTAACAAGATCACTCCTGTGTCCCATCTTTCAGGGAGACAGTTCAGGATTTTAGAAGACACGTCCCTCTTGGGAAACTCCTTCCCAAGGGTTGCTAGCTCGTTCATCATCTTAATGAATCGAGCTTCCATCTGATCGATGGACTCTCCCTCTAACATCCGGAAGGCCTCAAACTTCCTGATTGCAAGATCTCTCTTGTTCTCCTTGATCTTCTATGATCCCTCACTCATCTCCCTCAAAGCATCCCAGATCTCCTTTGCTGTCCTCAGGTGCATGAGCCTGACCGAATTCTCGTAAGAAATGGTGTGGAGTTTAATGTTCTTAGCAACATTATCCAGTTCGATTTGCTTAATCTGATCAGAATTAAGCGAGGACCTCTCCACTTCTTCATCTCCGGCGGCTGGAACAGGAACATTGCCAGCAACGGGCCAGGTCGTCTGAAGATTCCTCATGAATTTGATCGGACCTAACTCAATCACCAATGGCATCTGATCATGGATGGAATAGAGATGTGCGAGTACCCTGAATTTCCAATAGTCATAATTATCAATAGAGAATTCAGGAAGAATGCCTTCAAGGGGCTTAGAACCGGATGCCATGTATGCAAGTTTTCAGAAACAGATCTGTTCAGTTGACCACCAAAAGTTTCTCCACAGAAACTGTTGGTAAACAAAGTCAGTGGTCTTTTGAACCACCGCTATGATACCACTTGTTGGTCCCGAAATGAGTATAATCAGTGTATTGGGGGGAATACACTGATGTCAAATTTTTCTGAATACTCAGAAGAATGCTCTTACACTCCCAGTCAGGAAGATCCTGAAGTTACTCAGTAAACTGAAAGTCCACAGGGGCAGCAGGGACAGTTCAGTTGTGAGACAAATAAGCTGAGTGTGAGTGATGTGCTCAGAAGCTCAGTAGAGATAACAAACCTACTGACTGCTCGGAAGCAAGTCAGTTGGACTACTATCTCAGTGAGCTAGAGTACGTGCGGAAAGTGAGCCCTTAGTTTCTACTCGTTTTAGTTTCTGAAAACGTTTTCACTGAGTTTGCTTAGTAAACTGGTGGTTAAGGCTGAGTGCACAGTATTAAGATTCAGGATGATTGATTTAGTCCTGAATATAAAAACAATGCAGAATGTTCAGTTTAGTATGATGACAGTTATGATCCTGAACAAGAATATAAATCAGCACACAAGGGTCTTTTTAACGTGGTTCGGAGATAACCAACTCCTACGTCCACGACCTGATTTAACAGGAAGCTATCCTCAAAACCGTGAGGATAGGTACTTGGGTTTTACGTGCCAAGGGACACAAATAGCCAACTTCCTCTCTTAGGAACTGACCCCTGGGCGTTTTACAAATCCCAATCCTTCTAACCAACCAATCTCACACCCTGAGTGGTTTGGTATTCTTGGTTTCCAACTAAGATAGCTCTAGCAGTACAGAACAATGCTAAATATTAGAGCTATCGACCTAAGCAAATACAGAGAGAATCCTACTACAACACTAGGGAAATTTAATTGCAGAGTGTTGTTCAAAGTATGCTTTGAGTGCTTGGATTCTTGAGAGCTTTCGCTTGGAAATTTCCCGTTAGCCTTGAATGGGTGCAAGGCTCTACATATTTACAGTCAAGATTCAAAATAGATCCGTTGGAGATTATGTACTGTTGTCCTAACCACCATGCTTAATCTGGCAATTTTGTCCCACCGCCTGCAACTCTGAGACGCATTAAATGCCGCATTAAATGCTACGCAGACTTCGTACATACGTGTCGAAAGATCATTGGCTTTTCGTTCAAACGGCTAGTTGATCTTCTGACATTTGTCCTTCCTCGTACATTCAGTACTCTGAGTTGCTTGTTAATAACTCAGCCTGAACGTTTGTCTTTATCGGAGTCTTGCTGACATTCTATTTGTCTCTTTGTCCCATAGCATAAATAACCTTTTTGCTTTGGACTTACATGATTCAGGTAAACTGAACCAATGCCTAAGTCAGGTCTTATGTGCATTCAGCACAGCCTGATAGGTTATTCAGCCCAGTATGTGTAACCTTTTTGCTTTGGGCTTACATGATTCAGGTAAACTGAACCAAGGCCTAAGTCAGGTCTTATATGTATTCAGCATAGCCTGATAGGTTACACTTACTCTTCACTGACTAAGTTATGTCCTGAGTATGCTTAGTGTACTCAGTAGAAACATCAACCAATGGTACTTCAGGATTGTCTTCAGGACGGATCATCAGGCTTTGTTCTTCAGCTTCAGTTCAGGCAATCTTCAGCAAGACTGACTCTGACTTCTTCAGGATGGATTGCACTTCAGACTTCCGTAAATTGGGTCAACTCCAATATTCTTCAGTCTTCAGCACGTTCCCCCTGAACTGAATTCCTAACCTAACTATCCTGAACTAGACAAACCTGAACAACTGTACTTAGGCAAATTCATTAGGGGTTTTGTGATCTAATCAAAATACTCAGATTGTCCCAACAATCTTTAAACTAGAACTTTAAAATATACTTGTAAATCGCTTTTAAAACCTCTTAAGAATTTCTTTGTAAACTTTCATAAAAATATTTTTTTTAAAACTCCTCATAAAATCCTTCTTTCGAAAACTTTCTCATAAAACCTTCTAATAAAACTTTTTATAAATTTTATACTTGCATAAAATTTCTTGAAAAGAACTTTTACAAGAATTTCTTAAATCTCTTTTTAGCACTCATGTGGCCTTTCATAACTTTCATAAAATACCTTTCATGACCTTGTCATGCCTCATAAATCATAAATCATGTCTTTGAAATCATAAACTTGAATTTTGAAAACTTACATACCTTAGGGCTCGGAGAAGGCTGCGGCGGTGATGGATGGATATTTCTCTTTTTATTAAAACTTTACACTTTCACTTTTCATAAACATTTCATGAAACTTTCTCATAAAACTTTGCATATAATCACATAGAGCACATAAAAATATTTTATTTTGACAAGTCTACAAGAACGTAGACCTGCTCTGATACCACACTGTCACGCCCCAATTTTCATAAACAGCGGAAGTCTTACTTATAATTAATAATTTGGAAAATATCCTTTAGGACGTGAACTAACATGCTTGGAATAAAATTTCTTTTCTTTAAAAACCCTTTGAATTTAAATCAGAGTAATATAACTCTAATAAATAAACCATACTATCAAATAAATGACTCATTCAACACCTCCATGGAAACCATTAAAAATACCATCTCAACATAATTAACATAACCCAATATAATTCACTTAGTACATTCATAGGAATCACAAAATATCATAACAATTATACATAAAATGTTTCAATATAGTTCACATGTGAAATAAACTTAATTTAATATCATACATAAACTAAGACATCAATTAAATCATGCATTAATACAGAATAATTTCGTGTACAGCAGTTGAAGGGTGAAACTTTCAAAAATAATCAGGGTGTACTCATCCAAAATAGGGTGTGTATGAAAACAGTCCACTAACTAATACCAAATCCATTTTCTTTAACACTATAATCTTGCCAAACAATTTAAGACCTCTAATTACTCAATTAAATCATACAAAACATATTATAAGCACTTTCCATGAAAATCCATTTTTAAAAAGCATGAAAAGCTCGTAAAACAAAGATATATGACTAATTTCAAGCTGTAACTTTAAAACGATTTTCCGCCAGGTTTTAAGACCAAAATAACTTAATTTTTAATGGCAAATAAACTTCCATAATTTTGAAAATAAGCTGGGCACAAAATCGGTATTTTTGAGACAAGGAATTTAAGGACTAAAATCACATAATGGACTAAAATCAAATCCTCGACTTCTACTAAGTAAAAACTCACGAAATTTGGCCGACATGCACAACATATCATGGCAATAAACCTGCTAAAATTTCGGTTTTAATGGAGTTGAAACCTATGACTTATTAAACATGCAAAATTAAGGACTCTAACTAATTCATTAGGACAATTAACCACATAAAATCGACACATATTCATACTTAATAAAAGACGTCCAGCAGCCTATAATCTTAATAAATATATTTCATCGACTTAATCCTAATATTCATGCAATATAACACATAACATATATAATAAAATACCTCATATAAAATCCATAATAAAAAGTCCCATAATTCATCAAATCATAGAAGTCCTAAATCAAACATCTACGTGTCCATGCACTCAACGAAATAAAACATGCAAACGTCCCAACATGTGGAAATACTCAATAGTGCCGAAACATAGGAAAACATGAAATCATAAAAATATAAATCCTACTTGGTATTTATTAAAACTTCATCCTTTATCTTCTTTTACTCGCATCACATCCACCCTCCTCCGCAGCGCCAATCTCGTAGCCTTTACTCTTGAAAATCTGAAATATTATTCGGTGAAGGGGTGAGTAATCGAAATCACTCCGTGAAGAAAAATATACAAGTTCAATACATAAATTAAAGACATGAGAAATGTAATCAAACACACCTAACATTTTACTTTTGCCACTTTACAGCCATTGAAACATAGCCACTTTACGGCTATTGATGCATAGCCACTTTACGGCTATCATCCCTTTTTCTTTTGCCACTTTACGACAATTGATACATAGCCACTTTACAGCTTTTGATGCATGGCCACTTTACGGCTTTTGATGCATAGCCACTTTACGTCTATAATCCCTTTTTCTTTTGCCACTTTATGGCAATTGATGCATAGCCACTTTACGGCTATTATCCCTCATAAACATTTAGATACGTAGTCACTTTAGTATCACCTCATGAAGCATGTAAAATAACAAAACTCATTAACAAAAATTTATAAACTGAACCCGTATGTTACCACTTTTCACCGTTAATTCCCTCACCTTTTCTTGTCTTGAAAATTAGAGATGTGTTGTACGTTGGCTTGCTAACTCCTTGATCGAAATCCTACTCATTCTTGCCCAATACAATCTACCGAAATTGCTCTCTCTCTAACCTCACAAGCTGCTAAAAAACTAGTCCTAGAACTTCATAAGTGCCGATTTTTGGTGCTATAGGTGGCTGCCGATTTTCTAGGGTGTCTAAGGGCTTCAAGGTCTTGATCAATACATATTTATAGAGTTGGAAGAAGTTTGTAGGGCTTGGGAATAGGGGCTGGCCGAAATTATGAGGGAAGAGGAAAGAAATTGGCCCATTATCTTGGTGTATCTCTATTTCCATACTTGGCAACTTATTTCCTTAAATAAAAGATCCTTACCAACTCTTTATTATTGTGATATTTAACCTTCAAGAATGTATATTTCTTGCATAAGAAAATATGACTTATTTCCATAAATAAAGATACTAGAAATCCAAGTTTTATACTCTCTTAATTTCGAAAATTACTTAATGTCTAAGACTCCATATTTTTCAAAAATAATACTAATACTATCCCAAGTATTATTTAATCTTATTCTTGGTCAAAACCTCATAAAGTCAAATCCCTACAATTAATTTCTCAATTACTAACATACCCTTAATGAATTAATACTTAAGGAAATAATATTCTTAGTGGACTAATACTATAAACTTGAACAATAATACCACTCTTCCTTACTATAAAATAATTCAAAACTTAGCACTAATGTAAGGGTCCAATTAATACTAATTAGTTTAAATAAAAATATTAAGCAAGAGATAAAGAATAAACCTCAAGCTTAAGAACTTAAAGGACTAAAAACTAATTCTCTAAAAATATGTAGGCACAAACGACACTCTTCACAAAGTGACCGACTACTTCTTCTAGTGGACTAGGTCTACCCTTAACTTGCCGCATCAGCTTAATTATCCTCCAAGTAAATATCTTCTAGAGAAATTTAATGCTACTTCTCCTTAATAAAAGTGTTAATCCTTATTCTTGCCAATATTACTTATCTCAATAAATAAATCTTATACTTAATAAATTAATCTCAATATTAATACCTTAACTTAGTAAGTGAATTAATCCTCAAATAAATATATTCTAGATACTTATAATATCACTCTTGTCCTTAAATAATAATACTACTAACTTTTGCAAGTAACATTTAACACCTAGCAATAAAATCTCGACTTAACTCCTTACATATCCGACAATATAATCTAACTTTGCAACATGCACCTTTATCCCTTGAGAGTAATACCTTAAAGTCCTAACATTATTCCTTCGCTTAAAGTCTAAATATTTGACTAATAAAAATGATTCCGATAATAATCTCTTGATATTTATTTTCAAGAAAATCTAAACCTTGAATATTTTCTTGATCTAAAACCTCATCATATAAAACTAATCGAGATCCCATATAAATTCATTCTTATCTCTAAATAACAAACTCACTAAATTACTTCTATACCCTTAATAAATTGGTACTTAATAAATCCTAATTTTCTCAATCCAATTTGAATTATAACACTTAATAACCAATCAAATCAAATCCTCTTAATCCTTTATTAACTACTTAATTGGATCATATCTTAATTTGGCTCTCTAACTTTTAATTCACATACTAAGGCCAAAAATAAATTATTAAGAACTTAGTCTTAATTCCCAAATACTCAAATCAACTTTACTAACTTAATCATTAGAAAATTAATACTTAAGGCTCGTGAAAAACTTAACCAACTAAAGCACAATATTTAATTTCTACGCGCAACTTAACCTTAAAACCTCAAAAGACGACTTATAAACTATAACTTGTATCCAATTATGCTGGGCGTTACACCCTTGTCATCAAGGACAAGTCTACCTTAAGCTTTATTTTTCAATTGTTGAAGAGTTCGCAGCCCCTCCTCCAAAATATCTGAGCCCTGTAAGGCATCACGAAGAAGATCCGTGCCACGAGAATTAAGTGAAGATGAGCTGCCTATGGGCTGCACAAGGCCATGAGAGACCGGCAGATCGCCAAGAGGTGCCGGAGGAGGAAGGACTTATCAATGGAAGCCAAATGCACCCCCTGTGTTGTGAAGGGCACCGTCGACTCTTCTCCCCGTCTGCGCCGGGGCCAGCTCTGACTAAGAGCACGTGGCCTTTAAGCCACAACACCCTTACGCCTACAACGTGAAGGGCCATGTCCCACCACCATACATTCACGACAAAATTCCGGGAGGTGCTCATAAGTCAAAGAGATAAAAGCACATTGTCCTGCCCGTCTGAAAATTACTCTATCCTCCAGAGTATCTTTAAGATCAACCTCGATCAACATACGAGCATAGTGACCATAGGTCATGTTACGAGTATTGTCATCAATGCGAATCAAAGTCCCAACCTCGGAGGCCAGCGACGCCAGGATGCGAGGATGCCAATATTCAATAGGAAGATCCGCAAAGCGAACCCACACCTGAGCAATAGAGGACTTGACCTTTTGCGGGTTAATATCAGGAGTCCACTGCTGAAATCGAAGCAGACCCGTGCTAACTCTATAAGCCTTGCCCGAAGTAATCTTACATTTGTCCTCTGAAACACCCAGAATGACCGTGTAGAAACCCCTCCCCAAAGGAATGAGCTTTGGCCGGGAGGAAAGCCCCAAGGTCTGAGAAAGTTCAGACGTAAGATCCGAGCAATTGAGTAACTGTTTTCCCTGCAAAGTAATCAACCTCCCACTGAAAGCCGTCTGGAAAAATTCAAGTTGGCCTGATACACGTCCTCATCAATATCCACAACCATGAATTCCCCCTGTCTCAATGGTTTCGGAGGGGGGTCGCGTTCCTCCATAGTAGGATTCCAAACCACCGTGTCAGAACCCTCCATAAGGACCTGCGCAAAGTACCACTACCGCGATTTATCAGAACTACCCCAAGCAACAGTTGGGCCAAGATCCCGATTCCCCTGTCCCGAAGGAATCAAAATTGGCTCGCCCGATTGGCGAGGAGGAAGTCCAGCAGGAATATTCGATGAAATAGGATACCCAGAAACATCGCCCGGGAACGGAGGCGATGACTTATTGAAGGAGGAATCCCAAAAGGCCTGAAACCCTGAGAGATGTGAATTGAGGGCGTGAATCAAATTCGGGGAGAGAGCAATTGAATTAGACAATGGCGTCGGACCCGTCGGAGGGGGATAGGATGAAGAACCCCGCTGGAGGCTAATGAACTGGCGGATGGAGGGATAAAGGAGGGAGAGAACATCCAGAGTATTAGGGGAAAGAACAGAATCGGAAGACACATAACTCGAAGCCATGACTCAAAATGACGCCGGAAGTCCAGAGTATTAGTTAATGGACTATTTTTATACACACACGGTTTTGATGAGTGCACCCTAGCTGTTTTCGAAAGTTATGTGTTCAGCTGCTGTGCCAGAATTATTTAAGTATTATTGCCAGGTTTAATTGATATCTTATGTGTTGAATGATGTTAGAATAAGTTTAATTCACATGTGAATATTATTGAAACATGTTATTATGTTACTTGTGTGATTCCTAGGAATGTGCTAAGTGAATATTATTGAAATAAGTTATGAATGTTTGTCAAGGTATTTTTAAGATTTCTATGGATGGATTGAATGTGTTATTTATTGTGAATGTATGATTTATTTGTTTAAAAAGGGTTTTAAAATAAAAGAATTTTATTTCAAATAGAAAAAAAGGGTTCACGTTCTAAAGGATGTTTTCTTAAATTTATTTATTGAAAGTGAGACTTCCGCTGATTTGAAATGTATAGAAATTTTAGGGCGTGGCAGTATGGTATCAGAGCAGGTTTACGTTCTTGTAGACTTGTGAAAATAAAATATTTTTATGTGATTTTATGCAACGTTTTTTATGGAATAATTTCATGAAAAATTTTAATAAAAAGAGAAAGCTCCATCCATCACCACCACCGCAGCCATCTCCGAGTCCTAAAGCAAGTAAGTTTTCGAAAGCTCAAGTATGATGTTTCAAGTGAATGATTTATTCAAGGAATGGTTTATGATTTATGGCATGACGAGGTCGTGAAGGACTTTTACGAAAAGTTATGATGGACCACTTTTTGGTCAAATGTTTTAAGAAATTCTTTTCAAGGTTTTCGAAAAGAAAAATGTTTTTAAGAAAATGTTTTATGAAATATTGTGTACGATGGCTTAGGAATGTTATGATTAAGATTTATGATGAGTATAAATGCCTAGCAAGAGTGATTAGAAGCTTTTAGGCTCGAGTACGTATAGGACCGTTTTAATTTTTAAGATCGGCTAAGTAATTTCTTTGTATTACGGGGTCTTTCATTTTAGATACCTCCGAGACGTGACCCGAACCATGACCCTAATGAGTCTGATGGACATGCGGATAAGAGGGGTCGCCCTCAAGCTAACCCCATAGTCCCTAACGTAGCACCTATGCTTAACCCTACCGCACAAGTAGTTGAACAATTTAGCAGGTACAAGCCTGCTACCTTTAACGGGCGGGACGGACTGAACGCTGTTGAGGAGTGGTTTCGTTCCATGGAGAGGATTTTCCAGTTGATTAAGTGCACCGATGCACAACTGATTACGTGCGTTGCATTCCAACTCGTTGAGGATGCCGACCATTGGTGGGAGAGCCATTGGAGGATAGGCCCAGTTGAGGAGAGACGTGCCTTAACTTGGGATCGTGATGGAGAGGTACTACCCTTAATCTTACAAGGATAGGAAGGAGCGTGAATTCCTAGACTTGCGACAAGGAGGCATGACGGTTGCGGAGTACGAATTGAAGTTTAGCCAACTTGCACGTTTTGCTCAACATCTTGTCGACACCGAGCAAAAATGTGTCCTTCGTTTCATCAAAAGGATTAGGACCGAAATTCAGCACGTTCTACTAGCTTTGGGCAACCTAACTTTTGCCGAAGCACTTGAGAGGGCCGAGCAAATGGGAGCATGTTTGAAAGAGGATGCGGATAGGAGGTCACGTGATAATAAGAGGAAATGAGATCAATCCGGCAGAGCAAGGAAGTTTGTTAATCGTGGGCAAGGAGCAATTCAAGGCTTTAAGTCCAAGCAAGCGAATCAAGTGCCGAGTGCAGTTTATTCTAAGTGTTGGAAGAATCGAGTAGGAGAGTGCCTTTTAGGGAAGGACATTTGTTTAAATGCCACAAGTCGGGACACAAGGCGCCCCAATGCCCACTACCACCTAGGGCACGAGTGTTTTCACTTACGGGAGAGTCGAGTGAGGATCAATCTCCTTCGGAGACTTTGCAAGGTATGCTAACTTTGAATTTGGTACAAATAACTGCTTTGTTCGATACTGGAGCTACGCATTCTTTTATCTCGCTTAGATGTTGTTTGAGGATTGGTTGTGAGTTAGATGTTAGTGTTAGTCCCTTAGAAGTTAGTATCCCTTCGGGAAAGGCTGTGTTTACGAGTAAGGTTTTGTCGAGTGCGAAACTTGAGATTTGTGGGAGGAGTCTTGAGGGAGAGTTACACGTTATTGAGATAAGACAATTCGATGTCATTCTTGGCATGGATTGGTTAGCTAAGCATCACGCCACCATTGACTGCGAGAAGAGGGAAGTGACGCTCAAGTTGCCAAGCGGAGAGGAGTTGACGTACTTTGGTTCCCGACCGAGTACACATAATTTGATCATTACCGTGATGCAAGCCGTTGAATCACTTCAAGAGGAAGGATGTGAAGGATACCTTATCCATGTGATGGGCACGAACGTGAAGGAGGTGAACATTGAAGACGTTGCTGTTGTTAACGAGTTCATTGACGTGTTTCCCGAGGAGTTACCCGAAATTCCACCCGACCTACAAGTGGAATTTACGATCGATCTAGTATCGGGAGTTGCCCCAATTTCGAAAGCACCCTATAGAATGGCGCCGAAGGAACTCGAGGAGTTAAAGATGCAATTGCAAGAGTTGTTGGATAAGAAATTCATCCAACCAAGTGTTTCACCATGGGGAGCGCCAATTTTATTTGTCAAGAAGAAGGACGGATCGTGGAGGATTTGCATCGATTATCGAGAGCTTAATCGGCTCACGATAAAGAACAAGTACCCGTTGCCTAGAATTGAAGACTTGTTCGATCAACTGAGGGGAGCGAGTGTGTTCTCAAAAGTCGACTTGAGATCGGGTTATCACCAATTGAAGATCAAGGAACGAGATAGAGCGAAGACCACTTTTCGCACACGTTATGAGCATTATGAGTTCGTAGTGATGCCGTTCGGTTTGACCAACGCACCGGCTGTCTTCATGGACTTGATGAACCGTGTCTTTCACCCTTACCTAGATCGGTTTGTCATAGTGTTCATTGATGACATTCTTATCTATTCCCGAAGTAAGGAGCAACATGAAGAGCACTTAAGGACGGTTCTTGAAGTTTTACTCCAAGAAAGATTGTTTGCAAAGTTTACCAAATGCGAGTTTGGTTAGACCGAGTGAATTTTTTAGGCCATGTGATCACCGCCCAAGGAATCGAAGTAGACGCATCCAAGGTTTCAGCCGTGAGCGAGTGGAAGGCTCCAACTAATGTGAACGAGGTTCGTAGCTTTCTCAGTTTGGCGGGATACTATAGATGATTTATCGAAGGCTTTGCAAAGATAGCCTCACCGATGACCAAGTTAACACGCAAAGGAGAGAAGTTCGTGTGGTCCAAGGTATGCGAGAAGAGTTTCCAAGAGTTGAAGGACAAGTTAGTGTCGACCCCTGTCCTTATTATTCCCGACCCTATGGAAGGATTCGTTATCTTTAGCGACGCATCGAAGCAAGGACTAGGTTGTGTTTTGATGCAACATGGGAAAGTCGTAGCGTACGCATCAAGGCAATTGAAGGTGCACGAGATGAACTATCCTACGCATGATCTTGAGTTAGCGGCTGCTGTTCATGCATTAAAGATATGGAGACATTATCTTTATGGCACTAAGTGCGAGATATTCACCGATCATAAGAGCCTCAAGTACATTTTCACACAAAAGGAGTGGAACATGAGGCAAAGGCGTTGGCTAGACTTAGTCAAGGACTACGATTGTACAATCAACTATCATCCGGGCAAGGCGAACGTGGTCGCGGATGCACTTAGCCGAAAGGGAGGCGTGTTGAGTTTGTTGACGAGTCAAGATGAGCTAGTGAAGGAGTTTGGACGTTTGAAGTTAGAAGTGGTCAATTCAACCAAGGAGATGGAGTCCATACTTGCAGCACTTATAGTGCAAGACACGATTCGGACGAGGATTCGAGAGGCCCAAGACTTGGACCCCTTTCTCGGTAGTTTGAAGAAGAGGATCGAAGTGAAAGGCGTCAAGGGTTTTTCAATTGGCGAGAATGGAGCAATCACGTAGGAAGGGAGATTGTGCGTTCCAAACGATGAAGACTTGAAGAAGGAAATAATGGAGGAAGCTCATTGTACACCTTATACGGTTCATCCAGGTGGAACCAAGATGTATAGGGACTTAAGGACGATATTTTGGTGGAAGATCATGAAGGGAGATATTGCTAATTTTGTGGAGAAGTGTTTAACTTGTCAACAAGTTAAGGCGGAACATCAAAGGCCATCCGGATTGTTGAAGCCGTTAGAGATACCTCAATGGAAGTGGGAGCACATTTCCATGGACTTCGTGATGGGATTACCCCGTTCGACTAAAGGGAATCAAGCAATATGGGTTGTTGTGGATCGACTAACCAAGTCGGCTCATTTTCTTCCTATGAAGATGACGTGGAGTATGGATAAACTTTCTCAAGTTTATATCCAAGAAGTAGTGAGATTGTATGGAGTTCCCGTTTCAATCGTTTCGGATAAGGATGCACATTTTACGTCGCAATTTTGGAGGAGTTTGCAATTGTCCATGGGCACGAAGTTGAACCTTAGTAAGGTGTATCACCCACAAACGGACGGTCAATCCTAGAGGATGATTCAAACACTTGAAGACATGTTACGGGCTTGTGTTCTAGACTTTGAAGGTAATTGGGAGACGTACTTACCTTTGGTGGAGTTTGCATACAACAATAGTTATCAAGCGACGATTGGCATGGCTCTATACGAAACCTTGTATGGACGACGTTGTAGATCTCCTTTGTATTGGGATGAAGTTGGCGAACGACGTATTCTAGGGCCCGAAATCATGGAGAAAATGGTCAAGGTGATTGAGAAGATCCGAGAGCGGATACGGGCTGCCCAAGATCGTCAAAAGTCTTATGCCGACAAGCGTAGGAAGCCCCTACATTTCGAGAAAGGCCAGAATGTGTTCTTGAAAGTATCACCAACTAAAGGAGTTGTTCGATTTGGACGCAAATGGAAGTTACAACCATGTTTCATTGGACCTTTTGAAATCCTAGAGAAGGTTGGGAGTTTAGCTTATCACTTAGCTTTGCCCCAAGCCTTGCAGCAGTTCACAACATTTTTCACATTTCGATGTTGAGGAAGTACGTACATGATCCTAGTCACGTTTTAGACTATTTGTCTTTAGAAGTATATAAGAACTTAGCTTACGAGGAAGTACCCGTTGAAGTGTTGGATAGGAAGACTCATCGTTTGAGGAATCGAGAGGTTAACATCATTAAGGTACATTGGAATCGACATGGAGTTGATGAAGCGTGTGGGAAAAGGAAGAGGATTTAAAAGCTAAATACCCCGAGCTTGTTTTGCAAGGTAAGTTAGGATTTTCGAGGATGAATTTTTTTAAAGGTGGTGAGGTTGTAACACCCCGCGTAGCCAGCAGCTTTTAGTCCCTTAATTATTTTTATTTTAGTAGTTCTTATTAATTGCCTAGTGTTAGTTGTCCCAATTAGTATTAATTGGACCCTTAAGTTAGTATTAAGTTTCGAATTTATGGGGATAAAAAAAAGAAGTATTATTGTTGAGGTTATAGTATTAGTCCTCTAAGAATAGTATTTCCATAAGTATTAATTCATTAAGGGCATGTTAGTAATTGAGGAATAAATTTTAGGGATTTGACTTTATGATTTGACCAAGGATAGGGTTAAATAATACTTGGGATAGTAGTAGTAATATTTTCGAAAAATAGGGAGTCTTATACTCTAAGGAATTTTCGAAAATTATAAGGCATTAAGACATGGATTTCTAGTATCTTTATTTATGGAAATAAGTCATATTCTTATGTAAGAGAATAGTACATGCTTGAAGGCTAAGTATTATAAGAATAAAGAGTTAGTAAGAATCTATTAAATAAGGAAATAAGTTGCCAAGTATGGAAATAGAGATACACCAAGATAATGGGCCAATTTCTTTCCTTTCCTTGAGAAATTCGGCCAGCACCTTTATGCAGCCTCAAACCCTACTTTTCCAACTCTATAAATATGTATTGATCAAGTCCCTAAGACCCCTAGACACCCAAAAATCGGCAGCCACCTCTAGCACCAAAATTCGCCAACTTTATGAAGTTGTAGGACTAGTTTTCGGCAGCAGCTTATAGGCAAGAAGGAGGGCAGTTTTCATCAGCCTTGTTTGAAGTAGAGGGAGTAGGATTCGAGCACAAGGAATAGTCAAGCCAACGTACAACACTTCTTTATTTTCAAGACAAGAAAAGGTGGGGGTTTAAACGGTGAAAAGTGGTAACTTCTAGTTCGATTTTTAAATATTTAGTTTGATGCATTGATGTGTTTATGTGCCAAATATGTTATGGATAATCAGATATCATCAATCTATGTTAAAGGCATTCAGATAATGCATATGGTACTCAGATAGTACAAAAAGTATGGATACGCGAGGCGTATCAAATGTTAAGAACGAGGGGTATGTTTACATGTTTATGTGTCCTTTATATTTAGACTTCGAACTAAACTATCCCCACGGAGTGATTATTTTATAATTGCTCACCCCTTCACCGAAATATATTTTTAGATATTCAAGAGTAAGATGACGAGATTTGTGATGCGGAGGAAGGTGGATGTGATGCGAGTTAAAGAAGAAGTTAATGGATTGAAGTCTTATTAAAAAACCAAGTAGGCTTTACTTTAAGTTTTGCAAGTATTTTTATTAAAGTTTTCGGCAATTATGGTTGCCACAAGACTAGATGTATGCATGTTTTATTTCATTGAGTGCATGGGCACGTAGATGGTTGATTTAGGATTTATTATGGTTTGATGAATTATGGGATTTTAATTTGGAATTTTATGAGTTATTATTATTATTATGATTATGTGTTAATTTGCATGAGTTTTAGGAGTTAAGTTGATGAATTTATTTATTTAGTCGGCAGCTGATGGTCAAAATTTTTATGCATGGTTAAGTGTTGAGTTATGTGTTTAATTGTTCTTAAGAAATTAGTTATTGTCCTTAGTTTGCATGATCGATAAGTTAAGTTTTATAACTCCAAAAATTATGAAATTTTACCATAATGTTTGCCATGATTTAAGATGCATGTTGACCGATTTTCGTGAGTTTTTACCTAGTAGAAGTCGAGGAACTGATTTTAGTCCATTATGTGATTCTAGTCCTCAAAATTCTTGTTTTAAAAAAATACCAATTTTATGCCCAGCCTATTTTCGAAATTTTGGCTGTTTATTATCCATAAAATATTTAGTTATTTTGGTCTTAAAACCTGGAGGAAAATCGTTTTAGAGTTTCAGCTTGAAAGTAGTCCTATAACTTTGTTTTACGAGCTTTTAATGCTTTTCAAAAGTGGATTTTCGTGGCAAGTGTTTATTTTATGTTTAATATGATTTGTTGAGTAATTAGAGGTCTTAAGTTGTATGGCAAGATAATAGTATTAGAGAAAATGGAGTTTGTATTAGTTAATGGACTGTTTTTATACACACGCGGTTTTGATGAGTGCACCCTAGCTGTTTTCGAAAGTTATGTGTTCAGCTGCTGTGCCAGAACTATTTAAGTATTATTGCAAGGTTTAATTGATGTCTTATGTGTTGAATGATGTTAGAATAAGTTTAATTCACATGTGAATATTGTTGAAACATGTTATTATGTTACTTGTGTGATTCCTAGGAATGTGCTAAGTGAATATTATTGAAATAAATTATGAATGTTTGTCAAGGTATTTTTAAGATTTCTATGGATGGATTGAATGAGTTAATTATTGTGAATGTATGATTTATTTTTTTAAAAAGGGTTTTCAAAGAAAAGAATTTTATTTCAAATAGAAAAAAAGGGTTCACGCTCTAAATGATGTTTTCTTAAATTTATTAATTGAAAGTGAGACTTCCGCTGATTTGAAATGTTTAGAAATTTTAGGGTGTGACAGTGTTTAGCTCAACCCTCAAGTGTATAGGCTCACTCAATCATCACACCACATACACATACTACCATAAGCTTGGCTCAAGTCTACATTCTCCACCACTTGAAATAACAAATCATTCACACATCAATGAGGACTTTCATAAGGTTGTAGTGTTGGCTCTTTGGTAGGGAAGGAACATATGGATAAAAGTGACTAAGTATGATTAGTAAAGCATAGAAGGAATCATGTAGGAAATCATTCACCTCTTCATTCAATTTTGCAATCTCATCTTCATGCTCTTTCAAAATCACACTTTCAACGAATCAATCTTCCCTTTAAACAAGTTGTGATCATACTCACAACACTAGAGTCAAACTTGACCATAATTTTGCAAAAAGTCAACCTTTTTTCAATTCCTTGCAAGAACTTGCCTTTCTTTCAAATCAATCCATGCATAGAATTTCTTTCCACCTTGCCCACCAATTTCTTCATCAAATCACGAATCTTCATTCCTTCTTTTCACTCTACTAATCATAGGGACAAGAGTGTTCCAAAAAGGAAGGAAAATGGCTTAAAGTGTGGTTAGTCAAAGAAAAGGTCTAAAGGCACAAAATGGTGAACAATGGATAATAATAACAATGGTAGGCTCATATGGCAAAGTGGCTCAATATATCAAAGAAATACCTCAAATCATATCATGTGAAATCCTCATCTAATGTAGCCTAAAAAAGACCAAAGCCAAGTTCTAGAGTATAATGTATGTGTGTGGAACTCACATCAATGAATATCATCCGTTCAAGATTGAAACAGGCATAATAGGCTCAATACTCACGGGTATAGGGTGATCAATACTCATATCATATAAAAAATGCTCATATCATCAAAGTATCAAGCATCATAAAATGCATCACAAACTAGACAAGACAAGAATCAAGAGATAAATCCATTACATCTAACATAAGCTCTCAACTCATCCCCACAACCATAAACATATCTCATGCCCCAGAGCTCTCAACTAGGAACATAATGGCAAAAATCAACAAGCAAAACAAGGCATCAATAAAAGCATATGGTCTAAAAACATCATAAAAGCACTAGAATCATCCTAAACATAGAATTGCAATGAGATTTGCGAAACGAAGCACCCCCCAAAACTTTTTTTGACCAAGGGTCTAAAAAGTTTGGCAAAGAGTGAAGAAAAGATCATGCAATGCCTCAATCAAAGCACAATACCACAAGAATCCACAATAATGCTCAAAATAACAATCTACAAAAGAACAAACTAAAATGAGGAAGCAAGTATCAAGCATAAGTAAGAAAGGAGTATAGAAAACATACCTATGGAAGGAAGTGAAGAGTAGAAATGTAGAGCTTGGATTCCAAGAATTTTTCTCTTCTCTTCTCGTGTGTTTTGGATGAGTGTGTGTGCAAGAATGTGGTGTAAAATATGTGTGTTTGTGTGTGGAAAAATGGTGTACAATGGTGTAGGAAGAAAGTGTGGTCAAAACAAGAAAAGTGGTCAAGATGACTCACCTTGGGTGCTGCGCTCGATCACGTGCCCAGAGCCTGCTCGGACGCCTGAAGGCGGCCGCTCAGACATGAACCATGCCTACCGACTGAGCGCCTATTTTTCACCCGAGTCGAAGAGATTTGGTCGATCGCTTGTAGACAAGTGCTCGATCGCCAGTTATGAACCGCTCGATCGGGGCTGTTTTTCCACAATTCCGAATTTAATTTTTTCTACACCACTTCAAACCATTTTTAACCACCACAAACATCAACAATTATAATCACATAGCCCATATGAAGAATGATCACACCCCCAAACTTTTTCGGATTGTAAATCCTAAAAGTTTGGAAAAGAATGATGAATAGGGCATAAACTAAGCAATTAAAGCACACATCCAAATATAATCATGCACAACACTATCCAACACCAATCCTACCATCTCAATATAAACTCCCCCAAACTACCAATTAAGCACAAGTAAAAATTGTTGGATCGGTTGCGCTGAGTAGAACTGATGTACTATCCTCGCAAACCAACACAGGTCTTTTCTAGCGTGCTTATGTCCTCACTCGCACGCACCCTGAGAACTTCCCAGGGGATCACCCATCATGAAATTGCTCCAAGCCAAGCACGCTTAACTTTAGAGTTCTTTCACAATGGGAACCAGAAAAGAAGATGCACCTTGTTGGTATGAGTAGTACAATCAATTCCTTTAAACCCAATATCTAGCTTCAGTGCCACGGGCGGCACGCAACTATGCCTTTAATCGAGTTGCGAAGGACTGAGAAACCAAGATAAAAACCTAAGGAAAAGGTCAAAGTTTCTCATTCTGAGTCTAGGAAGACAGACCAAAGGAACTCCAAGGTCCAGCCTAGGAATCCTCAAACTGGGAAGAATTTTGTTCCTAGCACTTCTCAGGCCCAGCCTAGAAATGTTCAGAACAAAAGGAACTCAGGACAAAGGAGACCTCAGGCAAGACCTAGGACTACTGAGGTTCAGACTCCTCAGACAGGGCACAGAGCCCATCAGGAGCGTCCCAATTCTCTAAAAAGAAGGACAAACCAGGTGGCCTCTGAAAGGCAATGGAGACCTGACTCCAGAAACACTCAGGCCAGACCTCATGTGCCAAGAGGTCAGGCCCGAGCTGCTCCTGCTCAGGACAGACTTCAGCCCAATGCACCCAGGTCAAGGAGAAACAGGAGGCCCACCCCCAGGAATCAATATAGGGCTCCTGTACCTCAGGCTGACACCCATACACCCTCAACTTCCCAGGCACAAAGGAAGAAGACTGTGTATGTTGACATTTTAGGGAAACAGATCTACACTTCTGAAGCTGTCAGAATTGTCAGACAAATCTGGATCCCGAAGGGTATGGCTGACTCAGTAGGACCCAATACGAGATGGGTACCTGAGGCCTGATTCTTTTCAGGTCGCTGCGGGCTACAAGAAGAAGAAGGAGGATCTGATGAAGGATTGGTACTTGGACTCAGGATGTTCCAGGCACATGACCGGATTCCGTGATCTCCTTCAGGACTATGTAGCTCAAGAAGGCCCGCAGGTAACCTTTGGTGATAACTCTAAGGGTTTCACCAGAGGATTCGGAACACTTGTTATTAACTCTGTCCGTGTTATGAATGTATCATATATTGAAGGACTGAGACATAACTTGCTCTCGGTTAGTCAGTTTTGTGACCGAGGATATAGTGTAGAATTTACATCTAATATGTGTCTCGTAAAGGACAAATCTACACTGCAGGTTCTGATTACAGGTGTCAGGAGGAGCAATGTATACTTTGCTGACTTCAAGAGCAGCCCTCCTGAAACCTGTCTGGTCGCTAAGAGCTCCTCTGAGCTCAGTTGGCTTTGGCATAAACGTCTGAGTCACTTAAACTTCAAGATTATTGACAAAATCTCTAGACTTTCTCTTGTAGATGGTCTGCCTAATGAAGTTTTTAGCAAAGACCACGTGTGCGGAGTGTGTTAGGAAGGCAAGCAAACCAAAGCCTCATTCAAGGTGAAGGAAGCCTTCTCTACTGACAGAGTGCTTCAGCTCCTGCACATGGATCTCTTTGGTCCAGTAACTCCTGTCAGCATAAATGGTAGGAAATATACCCTTGTTGTTGTTGATGACTATTCCAGGTACACATGGGTTATTTTCTTGCTGAACAAAAAGGAGACACAGGCCAAGCTTCCTGAGTTACTCAAGCAATTGAGTACTGAACAGGGTCAGAGCATTGTCAGGATTCGATCAGATCGAGGAACCGAGTTTATAAACTCTATTATAACTGACTTTTGTACTAACCATGGTATAGCTCATGAGACTTCTGCAGCTAGGACCCCTCAGCAGAATGGGGTAGCTGAAAGAAGGAATCGTACCCTGAAGGAAGCTGCCAGGACCATGTTGGCTGAATCAGGACTGCACAAGAAGTACTGGGCTGAAGCAATCAACACTGCTTGCTACACTCAGAACTGATCTACGCTGAACAAACAACATGCTCAGACACCCTATGAGACTTGGAACAAGAGGAAACCTCTCATCTCTTATTTCCATATTTTTGGGTGTAAGTGTTTCATCCTGAACAATGGGAAAGACCAGCTGAAAGCCTTTGATAGCAAATCTGATGAGGGAGTTTTCTTAGGATACTCCTCAGTCAGTAAAGCTTTCAGGGTGTATAACTGTCGGACCCTTTGTGTGGAGAAAACACCTCATGTTGTATTTGATGAGACTGCATCAGTGCATAGGAAACAGGTTCCAAGTCCTGATACTGAGGGAATTACCAAAAGGGTAACAAGGCTGAGTTTGAAGAATCCTTAATTCAAGATCAAACTTGTCAGTGCTCCCAAGGGATGGGATGATGATGATGAAAATCAGGATGGACTTCAGACCAACCCTCAGCAAGCCCCTGCCTCGGAAAATGTTGAGTCTCAGACGGAGGGACAGACTCAACCTGAGGTACGTATTATCGGTGATGATGCTTCTGCACCTGAGACAGTTACTGAGTCCAAAACTGTAGGGGGAAACAATTTCTCTGATATTGGTCAACCCTCAGGAAATGACTCAGTATCCCCTGTTCTTGCTTGTTCCGCTTCTTTGCCTATTATTATTGAGACTAATGTTTCAGGATCAGGCAATGGAACATCAGTAGCTCCCAGTGCTCCAGTCAGCAGGAGGCGATGGCTAGATGATCACTCATTGGCTGATATCATTGGAGATATCAATGAGGGGGTCAGGACGAGGTTGTCCTTTGGTGAAAGCGCTATGTTTTGTTGCTTCCTGAGTGATCAGGAACCTACAAGCATAGAAGAAGCTTTAGCTGATCCCAACTGGATCCTAGCCATGCAGGATGAGCTCAATCAGTTTGAGCGGAATCAGGTTTGGGAGTTAGTGGATAGACCTAGGCGTCAACATGTTATTGGCACCAAATGGGTTTTCAAGAACAAGAGGGATGAGAAGAATGTTGTTGTCAGAAATAAGGCCAGGCTAGTAGCAAAAGGTTACTCTCAAGCCGAAGGTATCGACTATTATGAGACCTTTGCTCCAGTCGCAAGATTAGAAGCAATCAGGTTGTTTCTGGCTTATGCAACATTCAAGAAATTCAAAGTGTATCAGATGGACGTAAAGAGTGCTTTTCTGAATGGTGTACTGAATGAAGAGGTGTATGTTGAGCAACCTCCTGGATTCGAAGCTGGTAATAAAGTATACCACCTGAAGAAAGCTCTTTATGGCCTGAAGCAAGCTCCGAGAGCTTGGTATGATACACTATCCCAATTCCTGATAGACCACGGGTTCGTGAAAGGAACAGTGGACAGGACCCTCTTCCGGATCACCGAAGGGGAAGACTGTAACACCCCGCATAGGCAGCAGCTTTTAGTCCTTTAATTATTTTGTTTTAGGCGTGAGTTTGTGTGAGTACAAGGTTAGTCCTTTAAGTTGTTATGCCTTAGTATTTCTAAATTGGTTGCTTAGTATTAGTTGTCCCAATTAGTATTGATTGGACCACTAAGTAGTATTAAGTTTCGAATTTTATTAGAAGTTGAGGAGAATAATATTATTGTTGAGGTTATAGTATTAGTCCTTTAAGATTAGTATTTCCTTAAGTATTAATTCATTAAGGGTATGTTAGTAATTGAGGAATTAAATTTAGGGATTTGACTTTACGAGGATTTGACCAAGAATAGGATTAAATAATACTTGGGATAGTATTAGTAGTATTTTCAAAAATAATGGGTCTTAGACTTTAAGGAATTTTCGAAGATTAAGAGAGTATAAGACATGGATTTCTAGTATCTTTATTTATGGAAATAAGTCATATTCTTATGCAAGAGAATATACATGCTTGAAGGTTAAGTATCACAAGAATAAAAAGTTAGTAAGGATCTTTTAAATAAGGAAATAAGTTGCCAAGTATGGAAATAGAGATACA